>JAYMTK010001771.1:0-15485 GCA_036897405.1 Pelargonium myrrhifolium | reverse complement strand
TACCAGTATATAGATAAAAAATAAAGTACATGAAAGAGGGGGACATATAATGTCTTATCTCTTCAAAATGCACCCACTGAGCTAAATGCAATGCAAATTACATAAATAATTTTCCAGGCCGAAAATACATAACCAATCTTATCTCCATGCAAACTACCATGCAAACCTGAAGAGAAATCAGTGGTGAAAGTAGCTGATCATATACTCATTCAATAAACCAAACATTATTTTTATAACGAATGTAATAAAAAAAATTCATTAAGAATCCATTTATCTGTTTCTATATAGAGAGAGGTAAAGTTGAGGTGAATTGAACCATCTGGAATTAAGTAAATTTAAAACGATATAGTCTTTAATAAATGATAGGAAAAAAAATTATACGCAGTATCTATGAAGGAAAAGTAATAACAAAAAAATAATATACACATTCCTCATGCATGCAAGACTACAAAATTATAATATTTTTCTTAACTAGGTATTCAACAATTATATATTTTAGGTGTGTGACTGGCTTAATTTAGGTAAATTGACTCATATCAATTTTATTATAATGCATACATGTATAATAAACAAATTATATGTTTTAATTTCTACATTGATAGTCTAATGAAGTCTTGTAATTAATTAATTATTTTTGTAAAAAATAATTGTCAGTTTTTATATAAAAGATTAAATATTAGTTAGTCAGAATTATATTTCTCTCTCGTGTTTTTATGGACTGATGTTGCGACAGACTCTGTGTATAATTGATAATTCATGAAATGAAACTTAAAAGTTATTTATATAAAGAAAATGGTTAAAGGACAACGCTAAACTTTAAATTAATAATTTTCAATGGCCCCCGGATATGCTTTGGCTAAATGTTGATGGTGCGAGTCGCAGGGGTACAGCGGTTTGCGGAGGCGTGGTCCGGAACGCTGCAGGTGAGGTTATTTTTGTCTTTAGCAGTCCTTTGGGCATGGGGACATGCTGAATTTTTCGGCTTTTTACGGGGTCTTCAACTCTGTCGGGATCGAGGTATAGTGATATCTTCTGTTTTCATGGACTCTAAATTGATTACTGATATTATGAACGGTTCATGTGCTTGTCCTTGGGCGTTCTCCTATGCGAGGCGTGCTTGTGTTTCATTTTTGGGTGGTACTCCGGTCCATCATGTTCTTCGTGAGGCGAATCGGGCGGTGGATTAGCTAGTTAGCGGGCTTTGGATTAACTTGCTCTTCGAATTGTCTTCTGGTTTGTAGCTTTCCTTTAGATTATTTAGCTATTATTGGTAGCAATAGGTTTGGTTTCTGTATATCCTGTCCAGAGAAATTTTATATGTAATGGTCACATGCATTCTTTTAGTATTGTTAGGTGCATTTTGAAGAGGTAATTAAGGCTCATTATGTCCCCCTATTTTCTGTACCTTTTATTTCATTAATATACTGGTAGTGGTCCGACCAAACCTCTCATCTTTATTTGGTGGCTTTCTTAAAAAAAATAAATAAATAAATAAATAAACTTTTCAATTCATTTTCTTCTAACGCAAAATTGAAACTATGCGACACCATAGTCCATCTCAAAATAAATACCTATTAATCATACCATCTAAATAAACATTCATCATTTATTGTGCATGATAGTAGTAATTATTTTACATTATTGAGAAATTGACTTACTTCAGAAAAGGGAAATTGATATCAACAAATAATTCAACATGATGTCCTATGTGTCCCACAAAGGAAAAACAAATAACCTTAACGAAAGGCAAACACTACCGCAAGCAAAGCCTACTAAAATAATGAAATGCACATAGATCCATTTTTCAATTCAATTCAAATTCATGCATGCATGATTTGGAAAAAAGAGTATGGAGAATCGGCGGACGCGTGCCAGGTCCCACCGAAAGCGGCAGCGACGGCTCGACTCTCTATTTCAATGCCCTCGCTTTCTCACTCTCTCTTTCCTCTACGTTTCTTATCCCTTTCCTTCCCTCCACCTCTTTTTTTTAATATTTAATTTTTGGACGGCAGATGCTACACGTGCCTTCCACTCCTACTCGCGACACATTGTATCCTGTCAACACGGGATTTCTACTGGGTCCCACCTCTTACACGACAACGTATCCGCCCATTACGAGATTCCTATTTATTTTTTCGTTTTTTAAATAAATAAACACTAATAATAAGATTGCATATATTCATTGACTCGGTCCGGTTTTCAATTTTATCGACTCAGTAAGCTTCCGGATACAGTGAATAATTCTCAAATCCCAAATTTGTTTACTTTATGTGAGACTGACCGCCTGAATTACTTATTTAGTGCGAGACAAAAACATTTTTTATCTGAATTTGGGATCTCAATATTCCGTTTGTCCAAAGGACACGGTATTGGAGGCAGACTGTTTTTTTTCTAATAATAATTACTCCATAAATGGATAAGAAATTTGCAATATTGGGGCTAATTTCCATTGAGATTAGAAATTACAACTGTTACACAACATCTGAGACGAAGTTTTTTTGTTATCATTTGTTAGCATTGGCTGTTTTCTTGTTTTTTCACCAAAATAAAATAAAATAAAATAAAATAAAAATTTACATCCGACGGATCACCACCGTTAAAGGGGTTCATGGAAAGTCTGTGATATTCTAAACTAATGCCCTGCCATTAACTGTTTCCTGACTGTTAAAAAAAAATTGACAGATCTAATTAAGCATCCAACGGTGCAGGCTTGTTGAGATCAATATCAAGGACTCTCCTTGGCAGGCAATCAACGACCGATGACGAGTCGGATTCACTCTGGGCCCCACTGCTACCGAATCCCACATTCATCTCAACCGGGCTCGGCTCGAACCTGACCGGATACACCCGGCTCATCAAATCCGGTCTAGCGAGCTCTCCCAAAAAGAAAACCGGCCGCGCAACCCCCGGACCGCCACCGCAAGCCACCATATGCGACGGCTGGTGGAGGAACGGGAACCTACCCATTCCCGCGCCCATGCCCATCCCTACGAACCCTCCTCCGTGGTGGCGCGTGACCTCACGCTCCGCCGAGGCCGACCCGCGGCTTGAGGACTCCACGGTGCTGCTCTGGCTGGGGCTCAGATCGCCGCCGCCTTTGGCGGCGGCGACCTGCACCGCCAGGCTCAAGCTCTCCTCCGGGAGAGGAAAGTTGGTCTTGGCCTTGGCGCCGCGGAATTCCCGGGCGGCGGCGTCGTAGGCACGTGCGGCCTCCTCGGCGGTGTCGAAGGTGCCGAGCCAGACACGGCTCTTCTTGCCGGGATCGCGAATCTCGGCGGCGTAGCGGCCCCACGGCCTCTTCCTGACGCCCCGGAAGTGCATCTCCTTGGCGCCATTGGCAGCGTTCTTTGCGGCCTTAGAAGAAACATCGTTGTTGGTCCTGGGAGCCATTCGGAAATGAAAACGTTGTAGGACGCAGAAAATGAGAAATGTGTAGAGGGGGTGTGGAGGTGGGTGTTGTTTTGGGGGAGAGGGGTGTGGGGTTGGTATATATAGATGGGAAGGGTAGAGAGAGAAAAAAGGATGAGGGAGGAAGAGAGGGCGCAGTCAACGAGGGGTTTGACTGGAGAAGAGGCGCCGCCCAAGCCAAGAGAGTAGGGAGGGGAGACATTATGATAATGTTGTCCGCGTTACGTGGCATGCGGGAATTTCGAGACAGGCGGCGAGAGACAGAAGCAGCTCTTTATTATTTGTGTGCCGGCTTTCGCCTCTTAAGCAGGCCTTTCTTACGCCTCTCACGCGCTTTCTCAACCCCGTGAGTTACACCCATGTTTTCAATAGAACTCTTTTTATGGTATATTTTCAAACTTTGTCGATACAAAATAAACTTCATTCCAACCCTTGTACAATATTATAAATAAATTTTGGTCTTAGTTGATTCTTCTGTTCTAATAAATATAACAACACATTAGTTCACCTGGAATGAAAGGATAAAAATTTATTGCGTTATATTTGGTATTATAAGTCAAACTAAACCGATCATGCAATAACTAATTAGTTAACCGTAGTCTATAAATTATTTATTATGTGAATTAATAAATGTTTTAACTCGCCTCTTAGATCTAAAATGAAATTTTGGAGAAATAAGTTTAAATTAATATTGTGGATTTATGGAGCGTGAGTACACGCATTGTAGTGATGGGGTGGGGTTGAGAGAAAGGTAATGGGTTAGCTAAGGACCAATTCTAACAGGTTACAACTGTCAGTAAATTCCGCCACATCGCCGTCTCTCTCTCTCTCTCTCTATTATATATGCAATGCTGTTGAATCGCTCCTTGGAACCGACAGTTTATATAACTCAGCTAAATGTTCCACTAGCGACTCGGCACGTGTGATCACCTTCCGCTCGACGCGTACTCCTCCGTATCAGCCGTGTTGTCTCCTTCATTGCTTCGGTGCCGTCACCTCTTCTACGCTACTCTATCTTTCTCATGATCCACCATCACTCCCATCAAAACTGCCGCCACAATCTCTCGCGCGCGTGTTCGTTAGTCGCGCCACCTGGCACGCGGATACATCTGGATGAGTGGCTCGGTGGGCGAGTGTTGTGAGAAAGTGAAGGGGTGCGCGTGGGAGGCGGTGGGCAGGGGAATTAGACATAATCCTTGAATAATTGATAACGAAACCCAGATTCTGAGCCGACTGAGAAAAGGGATATGAGTGAGGAATTTCCTAAATGCTGTGTACTGATACGTGTTGGTATGCCAAGCCTTGGAGGATGAAACAACCACAACAAATAAATAAACACTAGTTGTAGTAGTATGTGTTAACTGTTAAGCTTCTCTACAATATGTATGATACAACAAATTTACGAATTTAATTGATAATGAATCAGAGTTTTTTTTTTAAAAAAACTCAAAATTGAATGAATAAATTAATTCAAATCATTTGAATACATCTGGGAAACGTAATGAAGACGTTGACAATCAAATCCAAACCTCACGACGTGACAGACAACGAGAACCGAAAAAGGTTATGTATCACTCGATTCGCAGATTATCTAATAAACATAACAACTGCATCAATAAAATTATAAATCATACTCTTAATATCATCAATAATTAATTCAAAGGCACTATTATTCTCCCTTTCGAATTATAACGCCGAAATAACTCCCAGCAAATTAGACTTCACATCAAGACGGACCAACCTCTCTCCACGGCCCAACTCGGTTCTTCGCGCAGACTACCATAGTTGGTCATAAAATAAGTGGTTTATTTCTCTTAAATACTTGCTTATAAAATGAGTTATTTTACTAAGAGTTAAATGGTTTTTTCTCTTACAAACACACACACACACACACACATATATATATATATATATTTTGAATTAGTCCCTAATTAGAGTTTTGTTTTCTTTGAACTTTGTAGAGTATATTTTTATTAATTAAACCCACTTAGTTTCTTGTACCCAATTTTCAAGTGTCGCGTCAATTTAATTTAACACGTCATCATGTCACGATAAATACATAGTCCACGTTTGCATGTCACGTCAGAAAAATATTACGTTTCATTATTTTTTTTATATCACAACCAACCAAAACGATGTCGTTTTGACTATCTATGTCGACAATGTCATTTTGACTGTCTATGACGATGTCGTTTTGGATGTGAATGATGAAAAGATGAAACTATATGATGTTGTAGCATGAAAACATGTATTTTGTATTTGACGTGACATGACGATGGTCAACAAATGCTGACGAGACACATGAAAATTGGCTACAATGATCAATTGAGTGGGTTTAATTAATAAAATCATTGGTTTACAATGACTCAAACGAGTCATAGCCCTAATTGGGGGCTAAAATCAAAATATGTGTCAGTCCAGAAAGGCAAAATCATTTAACCCTTTTACTAAAAAAAAAGTAATGCATGAAGTGCTATTAAAATCTTTATATTAAGTTAGTTAGTATCTTGCACTTTTGTTACTACTCCTTCTGTTTAAAAAAATGAGTATCATATCTCTTTTGAAATTTTTGTCAGTCTTGTACTATGTTCGTACAAAAACGAGTGTTACTAACTAAGTATAAGAGTACTATTTTTCAACCAACACTGAGGCTTGCGTGGGAGTTCAAGAGACCAAACACCTTAAACCACTTGCCATGATCAATATTCATACTACATAAGAATAATAGTCACAGTGCATGTATAACCAATTTTCTTAAAAAGGATGACATTTATCTTATGCAGGGAAATTTTGAGGTATTTATACATAAAGTTTCACGAATAGAGATCACTGATGTGTGTAAAAATAGTTGGAATGAGTTAAAATATCTGTAAATATTAAATATTTTGTTTGGTGAACCAAATTTCAAAACAAACTATTAAATCTAAAATTATTTGAAAAATTGCATGAACGTAAAAGTATAATTATGAAATGGTTTGTATAGTATATGCAGTTGGTCGGTCGACCTTGTAAAGTATACAAGCACTAGAATCTAACTTTGAGTTCGATCGTGAAACAATCACAATTTACCGCTAATTTGACTCATTTTCTCTGGTGAAGTCAAAAATATAAAATGGTGTGGTTTAGTCTTCTTTTCCTACCTTGGGGGAAGGGGGTGACGTGTCCAATCTCATTCAGCCTGTCGGAGTCTTCCTATTTTTGATGAGTAATACCCATATCCGGTTAGTGATATGTAGCATGCGAACATAACGCACCGTTAAGCGGAGACCCGAATGTGTGTACGGGAAGCTACCTCCGGCGTAAGAATAAGAATCTACACACAAACAGAATTGTAAGGTAATCAACTGCGAACTTCGGGATTCAACCAGTTTATAATCAAAGAATTGACGAATAACGCGAAACACACACGAAGAACAATAGATAGTGAATTTCAAGCTATTTCAATAGTGCTCAAATAATAATTTGACCGAACTTTTTACCTTGGACCTAAGACTCTATTATAGCTTTTATACTTACCTGACACGTGTCGGCGTGTGATTGGTCAAAATTAAAGGTGGGACACATCTGCTGACCCGCCACATGTTGGATCCGCTCAACAACAGGGCCGACCAACTCCCTAGAGCCAACCGCATGTCCTCTGTTAAAGGCTTCGGTAGGTGGATGTTGGCTTGACTCTTCGGATTTGAGAGTTGCTTGACTTTTCTGATAGTTGTTGGATATACTCACCAGCTGACTGACTATATATTGGGGGTTTCTAGCCCTCTGACTTGTCAATCTTCCAACCTGGATCTCCCAGCTTGGGTTGTCCAATCTTGGTTGTCCGCCTAACTCGTCCAACATGACTCATCCAACTTGGTTTGCCCAGACTAACTTCTCCAGCCTGATTTATTCATCATGCCTTGTCCATCCTAGCATGTCTTATTTTGGCATCCTTTACCCATGGTCTTTTGGATCTCCGGTCTTCTCATGTTGAATTTTCGGGTTTCAGTTCTATTGATGAGAGTTTCTGATGACTCATTGACCAAGTAGGCGTGTCACGCGTCATCTTCTCATTGGTTAAATAAATTACGATTTTGTATGTCAAATCAGTTGCCCCCACTACGAATGATGCTAATTTATCGAGACCATGCTGGATTGAATGGTGCGTAGTCTTGATGAAATCAACATCTTCAATTTTTTGGAGGCAGGGGTAGGCGGCAATAGGGCTAGCCGAACCCTCCTATGTGCCTCCTTTTGTCAATCGCTTCCTAATTCGAATAGGTAACCTTCTTTTTTATGTACTGCCAACCAAGTTTTCTAATTTCAAATTAGTCTCCACCTTTCCTAATTTAATTCGGAAACCTTTTCTTTTTGAACTTTTCTTATTTTTGTAAGTATATTCCTTCTCCCATAACTTCTCCACGCTTGTGAATTTTGGAGCTCCTTTGTTGTCTTTTTCAGCCTTCTCCTCCAGCTTAGTGCCAAGTTTTTACTTTCAAGTTGGATGTTTTTTTCTTTTCATGCTTCCACATGCCTTAAGCTCTCTATGTACGCTTGCATGATTGGACTCTTCCAATTTTTCTTGTATGTTGTTGCATGTCGTGCGGGACCAATTATACTTTACATCGTTGTGCTTCTAAATTTTCATGCTCTAATTTTTTTGCAATTGATTTTTGTTCTCCCTTTTGTATGACTTACTTTATATCTTTTTGTTTTTTTTTTTTGTCTGCCTATTTCTTTTGTGTGGTTGTCGGTTTTTTTTCCTCTTGAATATTTGTTGTTTCCGTAGGCCTCCCTATGTACATTCTCTTTTTGTTAGTGTGGTTACAAGTGTGGGAGATAAACAAGATGACCTGTCTCCATGACCATGTTTGGCTTATGTTCAAAAAATAACTCAAATAGAGAAAAGAAGGTGGCTGGAACCAAACATGCCTTGGAGAAAAGGGAAAGCGCCATGTGTCAGCATCTGAACGCGCCAACGCGTGTGTGCCACACACACCACGTGTGGGTGCTATTCTCTTTAATTTTCATTCACTTTTTGAACATGCCAGATTCGTTTGTGATCCGATTAACCTTCCGTTTGAACAGTTGTACTCGTTGCATTTTTCTTCGATATGAGTACAATGTTGATTATATTTTGAGGTCTTGAATTTTAGACGCGCCGCCTTTATTTTTATCTGTATTTTAACTGCGCATGCTAAGTCTTTCTTGTACTGTCTCGATGCAGCTGGTTGCTAAGTTAGCTAGGTACCGGGAGTTGCCCCTCATTTCTTATTTATCTAGTGGGTTTACTGATGCTCAGTTGGCTTCTTGAGTTTCTTGCTTCTTCTTTGCATTCGAATAAACTTTTGCGTACTTTCTTTAATGTTGAATTGTATTCATAATTTTGCTTTTTCATGGGATTATTTAGATGCTCAATGGGACGATGCGCTTTAGATCTCTACTCCCGAGTGTGGGTTTCGGCCTCCCTTTGTTAGGGGCGGCTCAAGTCGTTTCCGAGTCGTACCTCGCGGGCATGCCTGTCTTTCAAATGGCCTGCTCTTCTGGCAGGTGTCTTTCAGACAACTGCTTTCCCAACAGAGGCATTTCAGATAGGATGCTCCCCAGACAGGTTGTCTCCTAGGCAGGGTGTCTTCCATACAATTGTTCTTCCAGATGAATTCTTCTAATTATTTAGAAGAGTTGCCCGCTCTGCTGGACAAATGTGTATCCAATGAGTTGGGCTACCATCCAAGTAGTTGTTTTTCAGCAGGTTGTCATTAGACAAACTGCTTAACGGTTTAGTAGGCTACCGTTCAGGTAGTCGCTTTTTAGCAGGTTGTCTTCCCGAAAAATCGCTCTACGATGTATTCTTATGCTCAACATAATCGATTTTGCGTTGACTTTTTTCTTCAATTACATGTTTGGGGAGTACTAGTTGCCCCATACTCCAAGCGATGTTGATTCATCAATGTCGCATTGGAATACTCTCTTTCGCTTTTGGGAAGCTCATTCTCTTTTGATGAATGACCTTAGCTAATTTTGTTCTTTTTCGCGATGACGTGGGCGTATGACGCAGATGCCTCGGTCAGATAAGGCTACCAATTTTTCAATATGTGGACTTGATCCATGCTTTCAAGCATGACGACAAATCCTTCAATGTGTAGACTTGATCCATGCTTTCAGGCATGATGATTGACGACCAATTCTCGATAGATGGACGCGGGTAGGGTACCTTCCACAGGTAGCTACTTAGCTTTTGATAGGCTATCACCTTGAGGGTACCCTACTTTGGTATGTTTCCCTCAGGAAGCTATCGTAATCTTGGCAGACTAACTTCAGGTAACTGCTTAGCTTTTGGTAGGCTACCACCATGCGGGTACCTTACTTTGGTATGTTGTCCTCAAGTAGTTATCCCAATCTTGACAGACTACCCTCAGGTAGCTGCTTAGCTATTGGTAGAAGTTGGTTTATTCTTTTAAGCATGACAACCAGTCTCTCAATAGGCGGACTTGGTTCATGCTTTTAGACATGACGATCAATCCTTCAATAGGCGAACTTGGTTTATGCTTTTATGCATGAAAACCAGCCTTCAATAGAAAGACTTGGTTCATGCTTTTAGGTATGACAACCAATCCTCAATAGGTGGGCTCGGGTATACTACCTTCCATAGGTCGCTACCTTGCTCTGGTAGGAGTTGGTTCATGTTTTCAAGCATGACAATCAATCTCTCAATAGGCGAACTTGGTTCATGTTTTCAGGCATGTCGACCAATCCTCGATTATATGTAAGCGCTTGATAAGTAAGGCAAATTTTATTTCATGTGTCTTTTAAAATAGAAGGTTACAAATTATTTCTCTTGTATGTAGTACATTTTTCTATGTTAATCGAACTCTCCCGTTTATCTTCTTGGATGAGGTTTTCACTCTTCAGCTTTGAATTGCTCGAATTCTCTCTCCCTAAACTTCTTGAAGTAGTGACAATCCTCAATGTCATGTCCCTTGCATTTATGCAGATTGCACCACAAGTTCTTGTTGTTACCATTCATCTTTTTGGGTGTCATCTCGGTAGGGCGGCGAAATTCGTCCAATTAAAGAGCATGTTTGAGTACCTAATTGTATGTGGTGTTAAGAGGTGTATAGCTAGAAGTCTTTCTTGCCTTTCCTGACATTCCCTCATGAGAGGCTTCACATGCCTTATTCTTTTTCCGATTGCTTGACCCTTGGTCGTCGTGGTTTGCCTCCAATTGGTTAGCATATACGCATATCTCATCGACAATGATCTATACCAAGTCTTGGGTTTCTGGAAGATAATGTTCTTGTGCAGGTCTTGTGATCTCAAGCCTCCTTAGAAAGATATGCACATTGTCTTATCAGTCACCTCTCCACATTGGTGGACGACCTTATTGAAACTCTCTATGTAGGACTTGAGAGGTTCTCCCACCCTCTGCTTGATGTGGACCAGCTGCATCTGGTCCATCTTAGCTTTGCTAGTTGTCCTGAAGTTGTCATAGAATAACTCTCTGAACTGTGCCCAAGACTCTATACTTCCATCTGGAATGTTGCGGTACCATGCTTGGGCTGAGTCACGCAGGGTGCATGCGAATAGCTTGCAACGCATTGTATCGTCATTAGTGAGCATCTGGATGTGAAGTTCAAAAAAAGTTCGGAAGTCATCTGCATTCGTGGATTCGTCGTATGTGATTACAGGAATGCGGATGTTAGGCACGACGGGGAGTTGCTGATGGCGAGGGAGAGTGGGTTAGAATCACGCTTGACACCAGCTTTCTCATCATCAACTACTTGGACCTTGGCCTGCAGTTTCTGCAACTCTTTCTGGATGACAACGAGAGTTGGGTTGGCGGCAGCTTCGACTACATGAGGAGTCAGCGTATAAGCAGCCTGACCGTCGTCTTGCGATGTTTGGAATTGTGGACTCAAGCGGATTGGATGGAGAGGAGCGATGGGTGTCCAAACTGCTGGTAGGCTAGGTTGTCCAACGGGCATTGCCCCAGCCTAACCTTGGTTGGCCAAAAACAACATGAAGGCTGCTTGTAAGGCATCCAGAGTCATTGGCAGTCGAGCAATTGGAGCAGGGAAGTTGCCTCTGGTGTGAGAATAAGAATCTATACACAAACGGGAATGTAAAGTAATCAACTGCGAACTTCATGATTCAACCGATTTCTAATCAAAGAATCGACGAAGAATGCGAAAAACAAACGAAGAACAATAGAGAGTGAATTTCTTGCTCTTGCTCTTGCTCAAATAACAATTTGACCGAACTTTTTATCTTGGGCCTAATGCTCTGTTTATAGACTTCAAGCTTACCTAACACGTGTCAGCGCGTGATTGGTCGAAATTTGAGGTGGGGCCCATCTGTTGACCGACCACTTTTTGGATATGCTCACCAACAAGACCGACCATCTGCCCTCTACTGAGGGCTTCAACCTTTAGCAGATGGATGTTGGTTTGACTCATCCGATTTTAAAGCTGCTTAACTTTTCTGACAAATGTTGGATATACTCACTAGCTTACTGACTATATTTTGGGGGTCTCTAGCCCTTTGACTGAGTCTTCCAATCTGAATCTCTCAGCTTGGGTTGTCCAAACTTGGTTGTCCAGCTTGGTTTGCCCAACATGACTTCTCCAGCTTGATTTATTCAACTTGACTTGTCCATCCTGACATGTCTAGCCTGACTTGTCTTATTTCGGCCTCCTTGACCTATGGTTTTCCGGACCTTCGATATTCTCATGTTGGATTTCCGAGTTTCGGGTCTTCTGATGAGAATTTTGGCAAACTCTTTGACTAACTAGGCGTGCCAAGCGCCATCTTCTCATTGGTTAAATAACTCACAATTTTTTTTATGTCGAATGAACTGCGTGTATATAGTAAGAACTTGTGTATCTAACTTTGACAAAATTTTAAGTTGTTTGTTATTTACACTACACTTCAATAAAAGAATTAACATCAATAGAGAGATATTTTAAGTTATTTATCTAAAAAAAAAATAGAGAAATTGGAGATGAATTTTTTTTCTTTAAGTGCCTTCCACCTAATTTCGTGGTGTGAAAATGACTAGTAGGACACCCCTGCAGCTCCAATAGTCAATCAAGTTTAAGCTAAATGTGTATAAAATTTGCACAATAGAAGACAAATAAAATAAATGACCGGAACAAGCACTTTTACAATACAAAGACAATCTAACTCTGTCTTATCGGAAGATTACCAAGTGGGAACTACCCTCTCGCAAGATAAGAAATCCCGAATCTTATTAGACAGAACTTCTCAGAGAATATAGCTTAGTAAATCATCCATACTAGCTAACTAGCGATGTGGACAACCATATATGAAGAAAATACTCTTTTGGAAGTCTTTTTAATCTGATGTATATTCTGTGATCACCAAGGTCGTAATGTGTGAATCAGTTGACTGATATAACTTTATATCAATTACACTAATAAGATGATGACGCTTTATTTAAAACTATGGATCCAGACGGGTCGCTCTGCTCCCACAAATTCACTTGAGTGGGTACAAGTAAAATTCAGTGAGGTGTCATCACTTCATTAGCTTGATTAAATTGCAAGTAATATAAGGTTATATAAGTTTACTCATAAATATTCTTAAGAATAAGTTTGTAAATCCCATACTCCTCGGAGACGAAGTAGATTTGAAGAAGTTTTGTATTCCCCTTACCAGAAAAGCTCAAAATCATCCTTTGGAAATGTATAACTAATTCCATGCCGCTGAATGCAAAGCTACATAGGAAAATTACTAATTCAGAAATTTGCAGGTGATGCAGAGAAGATTCTAACTAAATTGATACACCATATGTTATTTCAATGCAAACAAAATGATTTAATTTTGTTCTCCTCCATAACCTTTGAGATTTGGAAAGCCAAAAATAAAAGTTATTGGGCAGATAAGGTGTTCTTGTACACAATACTAGATAGAGCTCAAACAACAATTTAATATTTTGCCAAAGCAGGGGACAACAGATTGCTAGAAACTTCCATTTTTATAATGGAAACCCCTTATTAACAGAATACCGACGAGAGAGTGATATACTTTATTTTTCAGGTCAATATAAATTATAAATAGATAAAATTTGAGTTAAAATTTTTGTTTGTAAATGTAAATCAAGAATAAAAACCACCTATTTTAACTCTTACGACTAGAAAAAACTCATGTGCCAGCCTCCTACCGTTTAATGCGCTGACAGTGGGGCGAGTGTCGAGTGAGAATTAATCTGGGTGTGGTAAAACAACTTAAAAGTGTCAACCGCTAGAGTGCGGACCCACTCAGAACACCCCATGATGCAAAATCGGGAAAAGTAACCACCTATTTAAGCATGAAATATACAAATAAATACACTAAAGAGCAAAATGTATATCAGTTGCAACTTAACAAAGTTAATGAGATGATGACACCTCATTTAAAATCACTCTTACCCACCCAAGTGGATTTGTAGGAGCGGAGCGACCTGTCCGGATTCATGATTTTAAATGAGGTGTCATCACCTTATTAGTGCAACTGCTGATATACATTATACTCTACACTAAATTGTTGAAGTTTTTAAACCTCTCATTTTTAAATTTAACATTTCAAATTAAATGTTAGTTACATATATAGCATAAATTTTTTTTTTATATAGAAGCTACACAACAGGGGTAGCTCTTCCCTTTAACCCATAATCCTATCCCACTCAAATAACCCAAAAATCTCCATCCCATACCGCCGACAAAGAGGCACTCAAGAACTCAAAAAAAAAATCAAGTGTTTAAACACTTGCTCACGTGCCTTTGGTACATACATCATTTTGATTTGGGAGTAGAAACCAAACTATATTATTTAGACATTATAAATGTAGCCCATGGGTTCTAAATTATAGGTCTAGAAGCCTAGAGTCTTAGTTTTGGGCCTTTTCTAATTGATAACATCTGAGCCTTAGTTTTGGGGCTTTGCTAATTTGATAATATCTAAGGAGAGCCCTTTTCCCAAAATCTCATTTTGCAGATGTAAATTTGTCAAATAACTTTTTGCTTATTAAGTGGAGACCCCGTGCGGCGCACGGGTAAATAAATTAAATATATTTGTTATTTAATTGTTAATTAGTTTTATAAAATATTTATATATACTTATAAAGAAATGTGTATATACGTGTTTATTGAGTTTAATATTTTAAAATTATAATACAATAAATTTATTATATATGAAGTTCTCTTTATCAGTTTATCTTATACAAAACATAAAAAAGTTTAAAAGTTAAAAAATAAAAAAAATTGGAAACTGACGATGGAGCTAATATAGAAATCATATATGTAATGTCGTTGTTGGAGAAAACGTTGTGTATAGCATTTCCATCGTCGCTATAATTGTTACAACTATTGAAATACATACTTGTTCGCTTGTTTTGTGACATTTTTGACCACTATTAATTGTTATTTCACTCAAATCACATCTAAATATAAACAAAATTAAAAAAAATATATTATATATATTTATCTTAAGATATCAAAATGAGTACAAAACATATGTTATGAGTTATAGACTACAATTCACTTGAAATATACATATATGTTTCAATGTTTATTTTAATTGCTAACTAACAATATTATTTTATTAATTTTAATTGAGACACCCCAAAATTAGAGTACATGTGCCATGGAGCATGGAAAGAATAATATCCAGTAATAAAATAATCATAAATAAATGTTATATACATGTATATTTTGCTTCTTACTCACTACTTTCAAGCTTTGTTAATAATTATAATGTACACTTAAGTTTCCCATTTAATAAATCATTAATATAAACATTGCAACTCCTCTTTTATCTTCTTTTCCATCACAAATTGAAAAATAATCTCATAGAACATCATAGTGATTATCTTTTAATTATAAACTGCATATCCATATTTGTTAATATCTTTTCTGACAAAAATGTTCTGTTTTTTTAATAAATATTAATGCATAAATAATAGTACATGCCGACCTAAACAAATTAATCAATTGCACTCATAAACTATATGGGTAAAATGTATATCAGTTGACTGATATAAAGTTACATCAGTTGCAACTTAACAAAGCCAATGAGGTGATGACACCTCATTTAAAATC
>JAYMTK010001770.1:0-15488 GCA_036897405.1 Pelargonium myrrhifolium | reverse complement strand
CGAAGCCGATTGTCCCTAGTCCCCGAGAACAGGTCCTCCAAGGGGACCTCGGGGGCAAAGTTGGAGAGAAAAATGGGCTGGATGAGGTTATGGTCCGAGAGCCAGTGGGTTCGAAGCCCAATGTTTTGGTAGAGCAAGCTAGCAGCGTGGATGCCACGGCCCAAGGTGGAAAGGTCCCAGAGGGGAAAACTCCCGAGGCGACGCCCTAGAGAAGGTACCTTCCCAGGAACCGACGGCCCGAGCCAGAGAAGGTGGAGATGCTTCTCCTATGATTCCGCCTCCGCAAAATGCTGATGGTCCACTTGCGGACAAATCTGGCGAAGACGGGCATGCCCCGCCTTCCGGGAGTGTAGCTGTTGGTCCCCAAGTGGGGGTGGATTTGTCCCCTGGTATCGAAGGCGAGGAGGTCCCGCTTTCGGGTTCTGACTAAGGGAAAAAGAAGAAGAGGGTCCTTCCCAAGGATAGAGCCAAATGGATCGAGGAGGACATCCGGAGCCTAGCCAATATGGTGACAGAGTCCCTTCTGGAGGATTGTCACGGTCGTTTCGTTAGGCGAGCCACCCAGGTGATCACCCCCTTTCTTTGGTCGTTTGCATGTTCGCCTCATTCAGGCTTCTCAATTTTTTAACGTTGTTTCTGTTGTAGGTGGTGTAGGAGGCCGACATTTTGGTGGAACTGCTCACGGGCTCTGGAAGGCCCTCGACCTGAGCGAACGAGAAAAAAGGGAAGCCGCTCTGGCCCATCAGGATCAGGTGGCTTTTATGGTCCAGGACCATGGGAAGGAACTCCACAAGAAGACTCGGATACACAAATCTGAGATGACTCTCAAGGAACAGCATGAGAGCGCCCTCAAGGTTGCGTTAAAGGAGTTCGAGAAGGCTCTGGCCAAGGCGACTTCAGATGGCGAGGAGGTCCGAGAGAGGCTAACTGCACAGGTGGTGGACCTCGAGAGACAATTAAGGGATCAAGCGGCGTATGCTGAATAGTTTAGGGTCCTCAACTACGCACATAAGAAGGCCCTGGAAAGCTCAAGGGCATCCGTGAGGAGGGATTCCGAAGCTTCGCAGCGTCGGAGGTGGGAGACCCCAAGTGAGCAGGTACGTAGAGCTACTCCAAGCATTTTCGGGCAAGTCCTTCTTGCCCAGGCCTGAGCTACTATTCTTGACCATAAATTTCACATTCGTCAGTTGGAAGATCAAGCGAGGGATACGGCCAAGGAACTTGAGGAACTGCGGGACCTGGTCCAAGCTAAGGATGCTGAGCTTACGGACCTACGGAAGCGGTTGGATATCTCTGGGGTCGTTGTTGAGGGGAAAGATCAAGCACTCCTTGCTCGAGACGAGGAGGTCCAAACGGTGAGGGCCGAGCTTCAGACCTTGGTGATCAAGGTGGCCGTGAAAGACGCAACATTATCGGCCAAAGATGAGGCTATCCGTAAGATCAAGGTAGCCCTGAAGGATTTATTGTATTCATCCCTTTACTCCTCCTTAGTTGTTCATCTTCCTCGGATCTCTTATTTTTTTGGTTTCCTTTACTGCTTCTTCTCGGCCCCGGATCCGGGCCCATCAATTGAAGGTCTTTTTTCCTCTTTTGCAGACCAAGGCATCGCCTTCACACAAAAGTGGGGTGCCCAAGGAACAGGTTATGGCCCTGCTTAAGGTGGAGCGGACTGATGGACTCGCGGAAGGGATGCGAAGGTTGACCCGTATTGCTGCCAACGACGGGGTCCTAGGGGACACGTTGAGGAAGTGGCACCTGACGTCCCCTGCTAGCCTGGAGCTGAGGAGATATCACCCCTGGTTTCCATTTTCCTTGGAAGAGATCCTACTCAGCCGGGAGTACGATCATCGTACCGCTCAGGCAGTCCCCTAGGTGTCTCCTCCCATGGAATCCGTCAAGACCTTCGATGCCCTCATTTGTGATCACGTTTACGTTGCTCCCTCTGTTGAGGAAATTGAGTCCGCAGAGGCGGCGACCTTTTATAGCCCTGACTGGCTCTTAAAGTGTGGCCCGTTCGCAGGTCCAACGTAGGTGGGGAATCGCTGCTTCAGAGACTCGATAGCTAGCTTGGGAGTTCAATTAGTGAAGTTACGATCAAAAAGCAATAAAGTTTTGTTGTTTTGAGAAAATGGTTTTGTTTAACACAAATAAGCAATAATGTGCAAAAAAAAGTAATGCTCACACTCAACAAATAATTTCAACAAGAGGTGGTTCGGGATGCACAAATATTAATCATGGAATAATGAATGGTTTACGATGATGTAATGGGCTTATGGATTCATGTTGCCCAAGTTATCGTTGATTCTCAAATGTCCCATTGGTCGAATCCATTTGAGGTTTAGAATAAACGCACCGGCAACTACGTCTGACACAATTGCGCCCCTAAGCATATTACTGCAAAGGGGTCATATATATCCTAACAATGAGGCCTAACTTTCGAGGGCGATTAATCATTTCAAGATAATGAAACTCCTAAAACAATTAACCCTATGGCTCGATTGAACCATACAAACAAAGTAGCTAATTTCGATGTTAGGCTCTAAAATCATATAAGATAAATTGGCCGTTAATCTTACAAGCATTAAGAATAGCAAGCCATAGAACATACAATTCATAAAACCATTTCAACATGTTCAACTAATCATTGCTCCAAAATAATAAGTCCATCCCTCACTACAAAGGGTTTTAGCCGATAGAATTCATAGACAAATACCAATCAACACTAAACATGATGTTCATCATGCAACAACTGTAAATGAAATCCACAATCATCCAAAACAAGAACCAAATAAAGACTTACAACCCTCAAAAGGGGATAAAGATCATGAATCTCGAAGTAGCCTTCACGTTTGATGATGAAGTTGGGTGGAATCGCGTCAAAACTCCCTCCAGATGGTGCTCCTTGGTGCTCCAGGTTCTCCTTCCTCTTCTCTGCCAAAAATGGTTGGGTGTGGAAATGGGACCAGCAAAAACCTTATTTTCGAAGAGGGAAAAAATTCCTTATGTAGACCACCTGGACCGGATGCCGCGACGCACCTCCTTGCCAATGCTGCCAAAATCTTCAAAAATAATGCCGCGACATCATAAATGAATGTCGCGGCGTACCTTTCTACTAGCTCTACGTGAGTTTTCCAAAAATAATGTCGCGGCATTGGTTATGCGTTTCAAGGCATGGGCTCCTGATCCTACTTTGTCATGATCTCCTAACTCTTTGCTCCCCTCCTTGATGGTTTCACCTTGCTTCTTTCATGAAATCATACACTAAGACTTTCCAAGAAATTAAACCATCAAAAATAAGCCAATATAAACGTAAAATGGCCAAAGCATGCCCAAAATACCATAAAGCTACAGCAAGCTTGAGCAAAAGACAAAAGCTGAATATGTGACGCAAAATGACATGAAGTGCATGAAAATGATGAGGATGGGGAGAGAAACCTGCTGATTTTGGCATAATTTAGGGTAAGATAACTAGTACAAAATACGAGTTATCAGCAGAGCTTCTCGCGGAGGGCTTTCGCGGACTCTTGCGGATGGCATTCTCAATGTTCTTCACTGAAAGATGCGGACCTTCATAGATGGGGATGCGGACGGGGACACAGATGCTCGCGAACAAGGACAGATGTAGCACTCATGTGCGCCAACGGATGAAGGATGACCTTGTGGATTCTTGCGCATGCGCATGGGAGAAGGAATCGAGGCTTGCATGGGGAAGGCTTGTTGAGAAAATGATTGAAAATCATCTTCTCAATATCATTGATCAGGGTCATCTCAAGGATTTTAGAGGCCCTGTGCGAAATCTAAAATTTGGGCTATTAAGAGTGTGTTTGTCTAAGCTTATAAGCCGGTGAAACAAACTTATAAGCATTAAAATGGCTATTTTTACCAAGTTACACGTTTGATAAATTTAAAAGAGCTCATAGGCTCATGCTTATACACTGTTGATAAGCCATAAAAAATAAGCTAGGGTACCCAACTTCTCATTTTTTTAGCTTATAAGCAGCAAAAAAGAGCAAGTTTGACCAATGAAAAAGACAATTATACCCTTATATTTCTGTGATAAAAATAAAGAAAAATTCATAATTTTGTTATATGATACCCGGTTTAAGTGGTTATCATGTCAGTATTATATAATTTTTCAAGAAATATATGATTGTGTATTTGAATTTTAACAAATATTAATTATTTCTACATAATTTGAGATTACTCATTTATCGTAAAAGTAAATAAATAAATAAATAAAAGACGAAAATGAAAGAAAAAAATTATAATTTTGTATTTTGATTTCAATTTTGATAATTCCATAAACATTTTCATGCAATTTGTTAAAACAAACGATATTTTGTTTTTAAATTTTCACCAAAGATATATTATAAATGTCTATTATAGTCATTTTTACATTATTAGTTGTTTATCATCACTTTTTACCAAACAATTCAAGTGCTTATCAGCACTTTCTTACCAACAGTTAACAACTTATTGATAAAAAGAGTCGAAACACAAAAAGTTTTCATAAGCTCTACATGCTTATGAGCACTTTTTGATAAGTTAATCCAAACACCCTCTAAATATTTTGAATCATGGCCGACATGAATCAATAAAAATAGACTCAATCGGTTACGAATATAAACCGTATTTTGTAAATTGTTAAAATGAAAAGTAAAAGTTGAATCGGATACAATATTGATTTACTATAGCACAATAAAAAGAGCGAAAACTCTTTTGTGTATGTATACCCATAACTTATTAACCAGAAGGCAAAAACTGGTGATAATATATTAGAGCAAAAACGTTAAAGCATTTAATAACTTCTCAAAACCTAATAGATCTCATAAAACATTTAAATCTAATTTCAATCACATAATAGTAGCGTTGGACATTTGCTTTAAGTTTAAGTTCTTATTATACACAGGAAAACTTTATTTATAAGTATTTCTTGTGTTTTTTTGTTCTTCAATACGAGACTCAATATTGTAGTTGCATTTGTACAAATTAAAACATTAAAAAAAAAAATTCTAAGAAAAACATTAATAAAAATATATTTAATAAAAAATTTACTATGCACTATTTAATGTAGTGGAGATAGGTCTCACCTACTACTACTAATTAATACCTAAATAAAAAAATTATAAACATAAAGTGGGCCCTACTACTTCATCTTCATCTTCCTCCTTCCTTTCTATTCGCGGAACAACCTCTTAATTTGCTGCAGATTTTTTTTTTCGACTTGCAAACACAGTCAACAATGGGGGCCCTGGCTTTGAGGGAGGCCCCATGCAATCACCCACTTTGCACTCCCACAAAGTCGGGCCTTTCATTGATCATGTGTCTGAGGCTAACTCCACTTGTGCTAAAATTTAGCATCCATGTTTGAGGTAAATATGTAAGTGCTCTAAGTTTGTGCTCATGATATTAGACACTTAACTCATGTTTTATCTACAATTAATAATGGTTGCTTAGTTGCTAAATAGTAGGACTTAGTTTGCTATTTATGTTATTTATTTTAGCTTATATATAGTTTTTTTTTGATCAGTTGAGCTACACAACAGGTGGTAGCTCTCTCCTTTAACCCATAAACCCACCCCACCCCATACCGCCAGTAAGGAGGCTCGAACCCGAGACCTCGAAAGGGAATCGCAAGTGCTTAACCACTTGGCCCACATGCCTTTGGTTAATTTGGATTTAATTTGTAATCAATTATCTGAATTAGAATTAAATTGCAAGATTCTCAAAAACACTCTCATTCTTTTGATTCTTTTGTGAGTTGGTTGTCTTGTTCTTTTATTGTTGTTGCTGTATTTTGATCCAACAGTTGGTATAAGAGCTTGATTCAAGAATAATGGCAAATGGTAGCAATTCCATGAGTGTTTCACAACCAACAATACCAATATTCTAAGGAAACAATTATGAATATTGGAGTATTAAGATGAAGGCTATATTTAGATCCCAAGACTTACGGGATCTAGTAGAGAATGGACACAAAGTAGATGATGAGGAGCAAAAAGTGAAGGAGAATGTGAAGGACTCTAGAACTCTATTTTTCATCCAGCAAGCAGTACATGATTTTGTGTTCTTAAAGATAGCAGCAGCAACAACAACCAATGAAGCATGGACAATCTTGTAAGTGTTCTACCATGCAAACATTCTTCTTCTGTTGTAACTGTCAAATTGCAGACATTACACAGAGAATTTGAGAACATTCAAATGAGAACTAGAGAAAGTGTGCAGTCCTACTCATCAAGAGTAGAAGATATTGTAAATCAAATTCGAGCTTATGGAGATGATCTCAAAGAGAAAACAGTGGTGACTAGGGTCTTGAAGAGTCTACCACAAAAGTTTGATCATGTTATAGCATCAATTGAGGAGTCCAAAGAATTGTCCACCTACACTATGGATGAGTTAATGGGTTCCTTGAAGTCATATGAGACAAGGATCAACCGTGCAAAAGAAGGTGGTGAAGGAAAAGATGGTGGAGGCCATGTACTACAAGTGAGGAGAAGGCTTGGTAGAAAAAGCATGATTCAAGAAAGGCTCATTTAGAGGAAGAGGCTACACTCAAAGATTAAAAGGTAATGTTCAATGTTTTAATTGCAAAAATTTGGACATTAAAAGTCTGAGTGTTGGAGCAAAGAAAGACAAACTAATTTTGCCAAACAAACTGAAGATACTGGAAAGTTGTTTATGGCTCAAACTTGTGTTGAGAAACCTTGTACTGATATTTGGTATATAGATAGTGGGTGTTTTAACCACATGACAGGAGAAAAATCAAAGTTCAACAGGTTGGAGGAGTTCGACAAGTCAAAAGGGGAAAAGGTGAAGGTTGGAAATGATAAAGAAATCCAAATTGAAGGAAACGGTGCAGTTCCACTCAATTCGTACAAGGAGGAGCAAGTTAAAGTGTTTAATGAAGTTCAATTTGTTCCAACCGTAGCACACAATGTACTAAGTCTTGGACAATTGATAACCAAGGGATTCAATATCTTATTTGGTAAGGGACAATGCACAATAACAAACAAGAGAACTAGACAAGAAGCTACAAAGGTTGAGATGACTGACAACAGGATGTTCCCAATACAAACCTCCTCTCTCAACAAGTATTGCATTGGCAACTGAAGTGAAGAAAAAGCCAAGCTTGTGGCATCTCAAGTATAGGCATTTGCATGAGAAAGGCCTTAAATTGATTGAAAAGAAAGAAATGGTGACAAGGCTTCCAAAGATACAATCACTAGAGCTTTGTGAAGGGTGTGTGCATGAGAAGTAGTCAAGAAAGCCGTTCCACATTGGTCAAGCCCGGAGAGCAATAAAAAGTCTTGAATTGGTGCATGTTGACCTTTGTGGACCAATGCAGATTGAATCAATGGGAGATTAACATTTATTTCTTGTTATTCACTGATATTTTGCAAGAATGAGTTGGGTTTACTTCCAGGAGACCAAGGCAGAAGCATTTCACAATTTTAAGTTTAAAGCACTTGTGGAGAACCAAACTGGATTGAAACTTATGATGCTGAGAACTGACAGATGAGGAGAATTTACCTCAAAGCAATTCAATGGCTTTTGTGAAAAACATGGCATCAAGAGGGAACTAAGTGCACATTACACACCTGAGCAAAATGGTGTAGCCGAGAGGAAGAATATAACTGTGATGGAGATGACAAGGAGCATGCTGAGGGAGAAAGCACTTCGCACCACTGGTGACGCCATGGAAGGGACTACTTCGGAGCCGAAAACATAATGCTCAACCCAGATCTGGATCCACGAACTCGGTGTCGTTGGAGAAGCAAATCGATTTTGGGTCCGGGTTTTTGGTGGAGTTGGGGTTGCGCTGGTAACGCTATTGATGGCGGGGTTGATAAGGTGATCTCGTCGGATCTAGGTTGCAGCTCATATATGAGTTTGTTCTTTTGTGTAATTGATTTTGTGTGTGATTTATTATGCATTTTAGTTTATTGTTCATTTGTTGTAATTTTTTCATTTTATAATACATTTGATGATTGCAGATACCTCCCTCAAAGTTTAAGTGTTTTGAAAATAAACCCCCTTAACGATTTTCGATAGTAAATACCCACTTAAAGTTGTAAAAAATATATATTCGTTAACTTTTCCGTTAAATCTAACGGAAAAACACTCTATCTCTACTTACATGTCTTGCACATGACTTATTATTCTTTAAAAATACCAATTATGCCATTTTTCTTCATTTCATTTCTAAGCTTAGAACACTTGAAGATTCCGGCACCGAAAACTTCAAATATTTGCCGGAATTTTTAATTTTTGCCGGAATTGAAGTTGTGTTTTGTTATACATGAATACCTATTGATTTTTTTTTCATATTATGTTTGTCGTAATCTAAAATTTTAGTCAGAATATTCATGTGTTTACAATTTTCGGCGAGATTTTTTTCTTCTCAAAATTCATAAGTTATAATCAATTTGTGTCTTGCACATGATCCACAGATCGGAATAGTGCTTTCTACAACATAATAAAACTGAAATTTGTGAATTTCAATACCATTAACCACTAACTCAGATTTGGCCAAAATGGCTCACTGTTTGAGTAAACAAACAATACGGCGGCAGAATTGGTGAAGAATCGGCGCCGTGTGGAGAACCGGAATCAATACGTGATTGTACTACCGACCGGAATCGATCGCGAAACCACCTAATCCGTTTTGCTGCAGCCGGAAAGTCCATCCCGCAACATTAAGTGGTAGTTCAGAGAAATGTTTTGGCGGATAAACAGATTTCGCCGAAGGTTTGGAGTGTTGGGCACGTCGTCTCCGAATCTTAGGATGCCATTGCTGGACACCGATGGTCTGCCGTAGGTTAGGCAGTAGGAGAAAAGACAGTTGGTTATGCTTCTGAGACAGAGAGAGGGGGTTGGAGGAGAGAGAGAGGAGTGTGATTTGAGAGAGAAAAGAGATTAGATTAGGTTTTTATTTTATTTACTTAACTTATTTTTTTTTAATTTCTTGAAATAATATATAATTCAAAATATAAGGGTATTTTAGTCATTTCTCAACAACTTAAATATTTAACGGAGAAAACGGTTTTTCGCAACATTGGGTGGGTATTTGCTAACGAAAATTGTTGAGGAGGTTTATGTGCAAAATGCTTAAACTTTGAAGGGGTATCTGCAGTCAGTGACAGGTGTAGGAAGAGCACTGTGGGGGCTGTTGCCCCCACTGATTTTTTTTTCTTTCAAAAGTTACCATGTTTTTTATATTTATTTTCATTTTTATCCTTAGTGTTTTCAAATTTTGTCCCCACTGAATTGTTGGATTTCTTTCAACATACCCCATTAATTTAAAATATTTTTCGTGTCTTATACTTTTGTCCCCAATGAATAAATATTCTGGGTCCGTCCCTGTTTGTAGTTATCCCTAATAATAATAGTGAATCAATTCTATTATACTCTTGGAGCATATACCATGGTAAGATAAATTTAATAAAATAATAAAATGAGGTGGTGTTTGTGTGTATCGACTTAGTTGCATCATTAGAGTGTAACTCATTGGAGATATAGTTAGTGAAGAGCAAGAATGATTTCGAAGTGAAGGTGGTGATGAAACTTGTTGTCAGATCTTTCCTCAGTTGAAGTGATTGAGTTGAAATTCCCAATTATGAGTACTCGACCGGCGAAAGCAGACGTGAGCAAACATTTAGTGTTTTTTAAGCCCATATAGGGTCTTCAATTTATCGTTAATCATACACTTATTTGGTGCAAAATACATAAATATATATCTAATTAATTAAATGGGGTCCATATATGAAACAAATAAGCTCCATAAAGAGCATTATGAAAAACCTCAATAAAGGCTTAAATAGGCCAAATATATGTTACAATACATACGAATAGGGTCAAATTATACCCTTAAGCACATTAACCACACCACAAATAAGCTTGTATATATATAATCTTAGAATAAGAGGTTTTGAAATTAGAATATGAATGAAGATGTGTGAATGAAAATGAACTACATCTTCCATTCTCATTATCATCCACATTCTTTATTTGCATTCCAAAACCAAAATCCTAATTGATCGAGATCAAGAAGTGAGAGTGCAAGTGCTTGTATATGTTTGGGTCCGATGTTTCTTGTCGTATGCAGTGTTAAGAATAAGTAGGCATTGAGCTCGATGATGAAAGGTAGGATCAATGAAGTTCCAAACCACTTCAAATTTAGATTTGAGGCTAAGCTGAAGCAGCAACGGCAAGCCCTTGCCGGACTCTAGCATGTCCTGCATGCTCCTCCCCGCTCCGTACATCGGCTTCTTCACCGTTGCCACTGACAACTGGAACACTGTTGACCCATGACTCTCTGCATAGAGTGTCGGACCCTATATACACACAATTTCATCACAATTTTATTATTATCAACAAGCATAATAATCTAGTTTCGAACCGAAAACCTTCCAACACATGAGAAATTATTAACTCACATGAGAAATAGCCAATGGAAGATGACCAAAGGACATTTCCAAAAGGGGAGGAGAAATATGAAGCCCAAATAGCTTAGAGTTGTTGTCAATGAGTAGATCCAAGGAACAATTGCAAGTTAGGATCTTAGTGGTAACTCCTGATGAGTCCACTCCTTCCCCTAGAGTAAATTGTCTCACTCCTCCCACCTGCAATTATTTGGTGAATATGGATCAAGTTGTAAGATGTGACATGACTGAGCATATTCACGTAATTATTGATAATTGTTTAACGGCATTCATGTATGTATCTGTGTCAGTCAGTAGAATGTGCATGCATGTTCTATGGTTGAGCTTCACCACCAAACTTATCCTATCATTAATCATATTCAACTGGCATATATGCAACTCATGGGTCTCTGCTTTCTGGCTTTCGCTATGTGTAGTAAATTATTTTTGAGTTCGTGGGCCAAATTTTAGGACATGTAGGTCCACTATGCTTTAAACACTAGTGACTAGCCCAATCAACATTTCTTCACCTCCCTACAGACATACATGAACATGGATCCTATGTCTCACAGACATTTATGAGAATGTTACACTTTACACTGCTCGTTAAATTTTTCTTCCATGGTAATCAGTTATACTTACTAATATTATATAAATTTAAAGACGACAAAATTTGAACAATGGAGTAGAAATATTCTAATATCATACTTAAAAAACCAACTCAACAAACTTAAGTTGATAGAAAATATTATATAATGAATATGATAACAAATAACTACCCGTGAGACTGAAAATTCAAATTTTGATAGAGTATGATGCATATAGAACATATATATAACTTTTTGCACTACAGGTTCAGTCTTTCAATCATATTTGATATTTAATTTAATATCACAATATATATATATATATATATATATATATATGTTGACCTTATAAAGATTATGTATTTGAATACTGGAAGGTGTATACATTAATTTTCAATAATAAAAAGTAGCACAAGTATATCCAAAATTCTAGTGGAGGCTTGTCTTTCTAAATTCAACTAGAAACCAAAAATGAGACTATATTGACAAGCATAGAAATGTGGTAGATAGCTAGTTTGTTGGAAAAGGGGGGACAGATACATGTGTAAGTAATAAGTAGATAGGAACTAATCTCTCCATCTCATTTCAAAATGAGATGGGGTAAATATACACCACTGGAACAAGTGACCTCCTTCTTGTTTAGTATATTAGTTATTCGTAAATTGCCAACAATATCCTCGCAACGAATTAATTATTATTTTATCCGTTCTGAAATGAGTGTTATGTTTCTCTTAATTTCTTATATTAAAATGAGTGTATTCTTTCTTTCAAAACAAATTACTTATACATAAATTTTCAATAATATTATTATGATAAGTTAGTTAGTATCTTTTAACACATGATTATAATGATATAAAAAGCAAAGAGTAAAATTAAATGTGTATCAGTTGACTGATATAATTTTATATCAGCTGCAACTTAACCAAACCAATGAGATGATGACACCTCATTAAATTTCACTCATACCCCCAAGTGAATTTGTGAGAGCGGAGCGACCCGTCCGGATCCATGATTTTGAATGAGGTGTCATCACATTATTAGTGTAACTGATATAAAGTTATATCAGTCAACTGATGTTCATATTACTCAAATGTATTTCACACAAACTATTTTTCTTTTCTTTTTTTTTTTAAAATTTTTCTCGAAACAATAATACTCATTTTAACACAAGCCATGAATATACAAAAATAAATATATTCATGTTAATCTATGGAGACATAAATAAAAAAGCTCATTTTAAGTACGAAAAAGTATATAGTTTTTATGAAACTAGAGAGAGAGAGAGAGAGAGAGAGAGAGGGAGGGAGGGAGAGAGAATATTGTTGTGTTACCTTGATTGATATGTTGGGTGGTGGGGGCTTTGTAGCAATGTAGAACACAGTCAAAGCAACTCCCAAGCTCACCA
This sequence comes from Pelargonium myrrhifolium, assembly GCA_036897405.1. Taxonomy (NCBI): domain Eukaryota; kingdom Viridiplantae; phylum Streptophyta; class Magnoliopsida; order Geraniales; family Geraniaceae; genus Pelargonium; species Pelargonium myrrhifolium. Next base: position 3,075 of record JAYMTK010001770.1, on the reverse strand, counting down.
TCAGCCTCCAACTTATCTGCAGGCAAATCCCCAAACACGAACTCGACCTGCGAAAAGACAAATATCTCCCCCAGTACCCGTCTTCCTGGCGATCGCGATCATCATCATCACCATCGCCCTTGACAATAATCAAGCGGTTCTCCTTCCTCCGGACATCATCGAAGACAATATTCTTCTTGTCATTGGGAAAGGAGTTGTTGGAACCGCGGGAGGAGGAGTAGCCGGAGATGAGGGTCAAATGGTGAGGGACATGTGTCGGGGACTGGTAGGTGGCGCTGTTTGCATGGGAGAGGGTGGAGGGGCTCTGGACGTAGTAAGTGCAAGGATAGGAGGAGTGGAACAATATTGCTTCTTGCTCTGAGCATTGATCACTGTGATCCATTTTTTCTTTTCTTTTCTTTTCTTTTCTTTTTCCTTCCTCAACACACAGATAATAATATTGCTTCTAATTTGATGATAAGGGGTTTTGAAGGTTTTTAAAGAAGTGGGAGTGGGAGTGGGAACTTGTTATTGCTATAGCTGGCTACAAGTTACATCATTGCTGTAGCTATATTTCTCTCTATTTTGGAATTTTATTTTTTGGTAATTTTAGTAGGGACACAAGGGAATTATTGTTTTGGATATAGTAGCAATTTCATTATTTATCATAAAAATTTAACTACATGTTATACGTAAAATATTCCTTTTATCTCAAAATATGACATGTTTCTCTTACAATTTGGTTTGAAAACATTAAGTATTATCATTTTTATTTTTTTTAATAAATACTGATGATACCAAAAAGATTATATGCATTTCAGCGAATGACTACGCATCATGTTGCACCCCACGTAACAACCACCTAACGAAGACGGGTCCACGGAACTTGCTCCTGAAGTATGGTTTCATGGACTTGCTCCCAATCCCAAAGTTGTACAAGTCGTCGTTAACGCGGATACCCGTTACCGCCGAAGTTCGTTCCGTGATTGTCCATTTCCACAGACGTAACCATGTGTACTAGTTTAATGTAAGTTCAATAGATGAGCAACTACTTCACCCCTGTGAGTCGCTCTTGTTGATTCCAACGACTAGGTGACTCCTTTTCCCAAGGGGCTCCTCCCAGAAAAGTCAAAAACTCAGAATTTGGTTAAATGTCAATATACGTGAAGTCGACTGTTCTTTGAACTCCCCTTGTCAGGATCCGCCAAACTCTTTGTCATGGTTTCGCCGATGTTCTACTTATCGAGCCTCCACCCAAGACGAAGTCTCATACTTGAAAAAAAAATCAATCTCCCTAAGGATATGGAAGACCCAAGGGCCCTCGCAAACCCCCTTGAGATATCGTTTGTAGAGACATAATGGTAGAAAATAGACAGGAGACTATACATATACTTCACCACAACATCGATAAATCAATATCGCTTGAAGTGGAGGTTATGATGATACCTAAAAAATCATAAGTATTTTGACCAATGACAATGCGCCATATGGACCCCGAGCGCCACGTCACAACCACCTTACGAAGACGGATCTGCAGAGTTGCTCCTAAAACTAGGTTTCACGGACTCACTTCTGATCCTCAAGCCCGCACGCGTCGTCGTCATTGCGCGCTATAGAAGCATCACACGTGCCTAAGAAAGAGGGAGGCCTTAGCTTCATAACCTCCCTCCTTTGACCTTACATTTTCGTCATCGCATGTGTCGTCGTCATGAGGAGAACAAGCATGTAAGCCTCATTCTCCAACAATACAAGGACCCTAAACAAGCATGCAATCATCCTTTGAGCAAGACAATCAACTCCCCACACCTTGACACAACTGCCCCGTGAAAAGACGACCGTGTCTGTCGCGACAAGGAAGCTTTTCGCAACCAACATGGTTATCATGTCCGTCGCGACAAGGAAGCTTTTCTCAACCAACATGGTTATCATGTCCGTCGCAACGAAATCATTGTGGTCTCGTCCCTTTGCGCATTCTCCATGTGTTGAGTTTGTGGGTCGTTCTTAGGTCCTAAGGAGGTCCTGAATTGTCCATAATGAACACGAGAGTCTAGCATCGTTCCTAGCCTTGCAAAGGCTGTTCGATACTCAAACATCAAATGGAACCAACAAGCTCTCCCGAAACCTTAAGACGCTACCCTGCGCGATAGAGACTCCTCAAGGCTTCAACGAAAACCCGACACACGCAAATCTTGTAGGGATCCCCGAACACGCCTGGTGTGCACAAGTAATGTGCTTGAGGGTAAGAAGCCAAAGTCACAAGTGGTCCCCAATATAGACCTCATTTCATAAACCAACTGATCACACGTCGACACGTGGCACGAATTGGTGAAAGGTATATAAACTCATTTCTTAATTAGAGAGTGGGATCTCACATTTAAGCTATTTACTTTCTCACTCTAGCTTTATCCCTCTAAAACGCTCTCAAGAGTTTCGTGTATTCCGGCCGAAAACTTATTCTCACGCCTAAGTCGACATCTAGGAAACACTTTGAGTACATCGTTCTTTGGTACGTTACATGTGCGCATGTCATAGGCTCGAAGCAAGACATGGAGATTTGGACTTAGATTCAAACACTTAGATTTTTCTCAACATGTGGATAAAACGACAAGACATTCTATTGTGTTTGTTTTGACCTGTGTCAAACAGACGCATCAAATATGCATGAATTATTATAATATTCCTATAGCTTGCACGCTGGATGGGAGGATTGTTTTCATTACGAACACGTTTTAAACTGCAACTACATCCGATTGTAGTCTTCGTTTTGGTTTGATCCGGGATTGTAGGAGCTTCTGAGTTTGTTCGAGTGCTCAATTTGTTTGTAGTATCTCTTCGTGGGGCGTGTTAGGTTCAATTGGAGGTGCATCGTGTTGTCTTTATTTTATTAATAGGGGGCAAAACACACAATGACACAAGTAGGGCACACACAATTAATTTTAACGTTTTACCAAATTTACGTTATTAGTGAATTATCCAGGATATTAGCAAATACTAAATTCACCAATAACAAAGTGACAAATAAGGATAGACAACCAAAGGTTTAAAACAAGTTAAAAAAATCGATTTGGAAACGAGTTCAAGAACCGATTGAAAACC
>JAYMTK010001769.1:0-15489 GCA_036897405.1 Pelargonium myrrhifolium | reverse complement strand
AGATAATGCAATTATCAGGGGCGCGCTCTACCACTGAGCTAAGAGCCCTGCGGGCCTCCGGGGACCCGCAATGCCAAAAGCGAGAGAAAGCCCATCCCTCTCTTTCCTTTTTTTGCCTACATGTCGCCACACGGGAGGGACACGGGGACGTGTGTGTGTGTGTGTGTGTGTATATATATATATAGAGAGAGAGAGAGAGAGGTGTTAGAAATGCATCTGGTAACTATAAGTCAATAAGCAGATATGGATAGTCCATCTTGTTTTTACATCCCGCCCACAATCACCTAGTCCATTGTGAATCTCACTTCTATGGGAGCTGAACTGTTTAACATCAGATTCTGATTATCAGAATAGGGGAGGGTTCAATACTGTGGAGAGAAACCACAAACTTGCCTGCGTCTTTATTTCTACATAGTGGGACCATCATGCAGTGGGCCGCCAATTTTACAGTCAGAGGCTCTACATTTTTACTTTGAATGAAATATAGACCATGGAGGCTCCACTTCCTCTCCTCTCAAGGAAAAGAATATTCTTTGGGTTAGGTCAGCAAGGGAATCTAGAGACCCTCTTTTGGGCCTCACTAAGTTTATTGAAGCCTCTCAGGGGACCACCTAATGCCATGTACGTGCCAAGCCCATGACACTAAGGACATTCGACATCCCCTTGAAACCTTGCCATTTAAACCATTCTATGCCCTCTGGCACCTTAGAAAGCCGTAAGACAGCACTAATGACAATGCAAACAGCAGGTAGTCAACTTTTAAGTGAATAAGTATGAGAGAATGTGCTTTAAAAGAAACACATATATGTGGAGCGCATAAATATTATTTTGAAAGCATCATTGAAACGTTTACTCCATCGAGTATAACAAAATATTATACTAACCAACAGACCTGCACAAATATTGGAGAAAACTGGTTTGAAGTTTGAGCATGAGAACTAGGAGTTTGGGTTGATCCCGATGACTGTCGTCCAGGTGATGAAGAGAAACTCCCAGTTGAGGTCTGCCTAGATAATTCAAGACCTCCTGATACAGTTGGCATTCCCAAACGATCTGAAAATGGATGACCAAATGCCAGCCAATCTTTTTCTACAAGTGCCTGTATCACATAAAATATTTTCTCTTGATTAGGCACAGGTAAAGTAGAAAAATGCAATTACAAGCAAAGTCTAACAATGTGTAATGAACACCTGAAACCCCGCGAATGTCCGATAGTATGGATCAAGTAGCAAATTAGCAAGTGAAATCAACTGGGTTGTTCTATCCCACCCATCACTGCAGTGATAATAGAATACAGTTCATGTCAAAAGTAATTATATGGAGAAAAAAATCATGTTTAGCGTAAATTGAAAGATAGATAAAAGACTCCTCAATACTTGGCCAGCCAAAAGCTAAGCAAGCTCCACAAAACACAACACAATACCATAACCGAGAGGTATTAACCACTTGGCCTGATGATGATGGGACTCAACCTAAGACCCCTGAGAAGAACCAAGAGGCTATTAGCCACTCGGTCTGATGAGTTTTGGTCTAACAACATAATTTAGACACTAGTGGTATAAGCCTAATGCTAACCTGGATTTAGAGATAGAATGGCACAATTCAGAGAATCTAATAGTAAAGATTGGGGATTTTCAGTGATATAGGTTGTTAATATGTAGCGCTTGCTCAATTCTAGTGCATCACCACTAATTAAGCAGGTTTACTTCCCCTTTCATAATATTTCCTCTACCAAATTTAACGAAATATCAGAAATGCTGATGAAGTAAATATTCTGTCAAAGTGACACTACATATAAAGTTATTGTATAACAAATATAATCATGATGCTCAAGCAAACATAAATTTCATTGTGAGGTCTGTACTACTGATACATGAGATGAAGCACAATTTAATATCTTTTCCTAATAAATTAGATATGGAACAAACAAAACTCTATTTGAGTATAAAACCAAGGGCATAAACTCCAGTTTCCTTCAAATGTCTATAGTCCTATTAGACGCTCCGTATCAACTTATATTGGATGGAATATGATATTCAGCCCCCAAGATGTGATTTGTATAGCAAGTACTACAGATACATTATATACCTACGTTTTACCAAATGCATTTTTGAATAGGATTTGATGGGCATATCCAATCCAAAGTTACACACAGCACCAAAACAGGACTTACATGTTTACAAGTGGGGAAATACCAGTTTTTGTTAGTTCAAGTTTTGTACACGACCCATTTTTGAACTTGCACTAACTCCTACTCGCTCCCTTAATTTTATCAATCTAGAAGACATATCTTATAACCCACGTTGCCTCTTCTTACAATAAGTACTATACTCGAGCAGATTAATTGACACCCTAAAAGAGTTGAACTAGGAATTAACTATGCATGTCAACCATGTTCCCAAAAGCAGTCTCCGCCCACTCCTTCACTTGTTAGAATGGATATCTACCTGCAACTTCATGTCTCAACATTGTGTCAATGTGTCTCCTTTCTTCTCATAATTCCTTCACTTACACCCCCTGAACAAAACAGGTTAATGGGAAGCTATCTTTTCTTTTACTTACCATGGAACCCTAACAGGTGCACAAATGTAGCATCTTCCACCAACTGTTTTCTAAGATTTCCTTCACCTAACCTATTGTTTTTCAGGTTCTGCTTCCATGATCATTACATAATATAGAATTTAACAACCAACAGGGGCGGAAAAGAGCAAAACAAAGTTATCATGTTTGCACAAGCACAACACTGGAAATGAAAATGTAGAAAAGTATATTTAAAATACTTCAAAATTCATCACCAATGAAGACTTGCATATTTTTGTCCAGTTGCTATGAGGTTGACTTGATGAAATTATAAGTGTTAAATTTTAATAATGGGCTATACACATAATGGCTTGGTCTTCCACTACAAAAAGGTCAACCTTGTTAGTAGGGTTTCACTTGCACCATTATATGTTAGCCTTTCCATTTTATTTTTATCCGATGTGTAACTTATTTCACCCACTTCAACAATAAGCTAGGACAAAGACTTCCAACCTGCAATGTACGAGTACAGAAGCTGATTCCAAAGCAATACGTGCTGCAATCCAAGCAGAACCAGCTAGGACACTCTGCACATGTATTAACCAACCACTGTCTCCAAGGGTTGATACTGAAGCAGACATACTGCTCAGATTGCCTCCGCTCCAAGTCGACCCACCATGTCTCTGTCAACGATAAAGATATAAATATGGTCATACATGTAGGAACAATACATTCATTCTTAAATTCAGAGGAAGGCATCTAAATTTCATGAATTTGTAGTCTTGTGAACATGTAACTGTGCGCAAAAATCCCTCCTCCAAAAAGGCCTCCAAAACATTTCAATTTGTAGTCTTGTGAACATGTTTTGGAAATTTAAACAGATCCCAGGTTGCAAATAATATAGGATTATACAAGCAGATAAACTTGCTAGAATCCAAGTCTTCATTTCATCACAAACTGGGCACAATTGCTTTCATGAAAGAATTTACATATTTTACTATCTATCTCAAGAAATAAATTCGCTTTCCAATAAATAAAAGAAATGTAAAGAAGCAAAATCTATATAGGATTACAGTACGAACCAAGAATGATGACATTCCATCTGACGAAGTGGTGCCATGAGTATCTAAGTAATCTCTAAGCCGGGCAAGACTATCCCTCATTGCATGTATATTGTCTATTCCAAAGAAAACAATCTGGTGAAACAATACAAAGGAAACATGACATTAGGACATAGTGCATATAAAGTTTCAGGAAAAAGAGACAAACCACTGGACAGCTTAAATATAAACAGACCTCAGATTGAAAATAATTTGATGATGACTCTGAGCCACCTCCCATTGCCCCATTAGCCAAGGCATTTTTCCTTGGTCTTGCATCAGCAATATATAGCTTCCTGTAAGAGGAAAAAAAAAATGTTCATAACACAATATCATATAGAATATACCTTCAAAAATTATCTTTGATAAAGACCAATCATAAACTGAACAAATGGCACCAAAGACACAAAATCATAAAAACAATTGTTTGTTGAAAATAAAATAAATATATATATATATATAAGAGAAAGGAAGAAGACACATTTCAGAAAACAAGTCATTTTTTAGCATCTCCAACTGTGCATATTATAAACCCAATGCAACTATCAAAATTGGGCTTAGTAATAGTTGTTGCATTTCAACTGAGATTGAGAGTACATGGTAACAATAGCTTCTAACTCAAGTAGTACTATATATATCCACATCATTATGCGAGTATACAGTTTCAACATTGCTTGATTTTGCGAATGTTGTCGCATTTCAGTAATAAACTAATACTTCTGCACAAAAACACTCGTATATCAAAGTAATGCATCGGCTTTAAAATGCATGTTAAGAAGGGTTGGGAAAACAATAAAAGAAAAAAAAAAATTGTCATTTAATTAGATAAAAGCAATATTAAAATAACATAAACACATACCTCCGCCCTCCATTTGTGCCAGTGAGTTGAGTGCAAAGTGCAGCAACAAGTTTTTCATCGGCATTGCTGCAGATAGATGCACGATCATAAGTCAAGAATCAAGCAGATAAAATATAGGTTCAGCTGCTTCAAATGCTAAGCCCTCAGAAAAGATAATGTTCAATTTACTTTATTCATGTGAATTACTTGTTATAACTAGTACAATAGAGACTCTATAGGAGATTTAGACTAGAAATAAGAAATAAGCTAGGAGGAAATTAAACTAAACTTTCCTAAACACAATATATTTCCTAATTTCACCAACACTTTTCTAATAACCTAGAATTGAATCTCCACACTCCCCCCTCAAGCTAGAGCATGTAACCAATGCGAAAGCTTGGATTTTCTTATTGAGAGAACTTTGTTGACGTAGCAATATGTGACCTCATGACTCAAGGACTACCTTTTGGTGGTTTAGTCAGATAAGAGGCTCAAGTACTATTTTTATAGTTTGGCCTCGTGACTCGGGGACTACGTTTTGGTAGTAGTTTGGTCAATTAGGAGGTTCAGGGACTATTTCAATAGTTTGTCCTCATAACTCAGGGACTACAACTTGGTAGTTTGGTCAGATTAGAGGCTCAGGTAATATTTTTATAGTTTGGCCTCATGACTCAGGGACTATGATTTGGTAGTAGTTTAGTCAATTAGGGGGCTCAGGGTCTATTTCAATACTTTGTCCTCATAATTCAGGGACGGCAGCTTGGTAGTAGTTTGGTCATATGGGAGGCTCATGGACTAGTTCAATAGTTTGTCCTCAAAATCTGTCCCACATAACAAAATTGAACCCGTCATAAAGGCACGCGGAAAATATAGTGGCAACGGGTGGTGTAGAGCTTTAGCGCTCAAGTAGATCTGACGATGAACAGTAACTGTGAACAGTGTCGATGAACAATAAACACAGTGGAAAAAATAAAAAGGTGCCAGAATGTTGGCACGACAAACAAAAAGAGTGAAAGAAAGAAGGTTTAGGTGTTTTATTTCCACCTAAAGAATGAAAGAGAAGACGCTCGAATATATTTATGACATTACCCCTCACATGAAATATTGAAGAAAGGGAATTATTGGCCGGGCAAGCAACCAAAGGTTGCCGCCGGAATGGCGGAAGCTTCAAGAGACTCTCAAAACAATGAATCGAGAGACTCTGATACCATGTTGAATTTATTTTATTGATGTGAATTACTTGTTATAACTAGTACAAGAGAGACTCCATTATATAGGAGGTTTACACTAGAAATAAGAAATAAGCTAGAAGGATTTTAAACTAAACTTTCCTAAACACAATATATTTCATAATTTCACCAACTTTCTAATTCTATTAAACCTAGAATTGAATCTCTACAGATATTAAATTAATAGATTCAATCTATTGTTTAGGCCCCAATTTATTCTATCTCATTTTGTCTTGCACGATAATTTGTTTTCTTATTTCTTCCTCAATCTTTTTCCCTGATTCATGCATTTGCACAAACTTTGAATTACCTCCTCATATTCATCATGAGACCAACTAATGGTTGAGATGAACGTGCAAGGACAGCCCCAGAGCCTACAAGTCACATTTATCAAGACATCAATATATATGATATCAAAAGCTGAAGTCAAATAATGTTAAGGAAAGGAAAGAAAAAGAAAGTCTAATGCACAATTGCATACCAGGGTGACACCATGAAACTACAGGCAAACGACACCTTGCACGGAAAGAGGAAGCGTTGAGCACTTCTTCATCACTGACCTTCGTATAGATTCAAGTTATTAGTAGCATACTTCTAGTTTAAAAGTGAACTACATCAGAAATTGATACAATTAGAGAACCAGAATAAGAAGAAAGTATCTCAAAGTCTAACCTGATGTGTCTCGGAACAATCAAAGCAAATGGATAAGTCTGGCACAGTGTATAATTGGAATTTACAACACTAATTCTCCATAGCTCATTGGAGATTGTGAATGAACCCTCTTCAATCATAGCCATTGATGCACGATACGAATCTTTTCCGAGAAGCCGAAAGTATTCATTCAGTAAGCGCACTTTTGGGTTGGTGTTATTATATTTGGATGGTCCAGAAGTAAAGGCATAAAGATCCCATAGTCGATATGGTTTTGTACACTTCAATAATGCATCAAATACCCCACGTCTCTGTAAGAATCAGAATTTTTAACATCAATTTCTACCATATATATGAAGCAACTCACTGCATTCATTATGAGAACTTGATAATATAACACCTTGACTTAAACAACCGCTGAAAACAAAAATGATCTTCAATCATGTTATTCACAAATATGGTGTGTGCGCATGCACACGTACATGCTATCTTTCACCATAGAATATGTTAAATGTAATTATTGTGCTACACATAATGGCTTGAGCTTCCACTACTAAAAGGTCAACCTTGTTAGTAGGGTTTCACTTGCACCATTATATGTAGTCTTTACACTTTACATTTATCCGATGTGGGACTTATTTCACCCACTTCAACAGAATACATAATATATCTTTCAGGATTACTTTTATAAATTAAAATATCATGTCTAATAAAATTATTGGGAACTCTTAACATCAACCTTTTCCAACAAAAATTCAAGAACTAAAAAAATAAATAATTGAGCATAGATTAGAATAACTCCTGTCTCGTAGTTCCATAATAAACAGAAAAACAAAAACTGCAATTTGTCAAAGTTTTCAATGGTTTAAAGACAACACACTATTGGGAGGATCAAAACATTTAGAGAACTTTGTTTATTAGAAGAAAAAAAATGACAATGAATTTCACTACATGGGAGCCGGACACTCCCTTCCAGCTCTAAATTTATTTTAAAGAACAATGGATGATCAAGCTTCTATAAAACTTCAGCAACCTAGATGGCACCTTTTCTTCCACCCCCATTGACATGTTAGTCACTGAGACTCAACTCTCAAGTGTAATTCTTAATATTATACATATAAATATATAATGCGAAGAAAAGGAGGATGGATTAATATTCACATACATGAGAAAATTACAAATTATAATTAGAACTATAATACATAAATAAGTAGTAGTACATACCATTTATCTAAATAATGAAGAGGATACAGACAAACAAGATTAAGCATATAATACTTTGATATACATAAAATCATAACAGACTACAGACTCTTAGCATGAAGGATGGAGAACACTGACCTGCTTTGTTCTAGGGCGGAAACCAAATACAATAATTCTCATATCTTTCCCTGGTAAATGTACAAGCAACTGTTAGTTCAACAAACAGCTCAAAAAATACAATCAAGTACATGTTATGGATGAAAAGACAGCTGACTGCAGCAATCAGGTTGCCTATTTTTTTATCTGATTTTCTCCTCTCTTTTTCCCATTTTTTCTTCATCTTCTCCTTTACATGGTTATCCAAAGAGTACACATCGTGTTTGTTATTACATTAAACATAAAGAATACATTAAAACATCTAAAGTGATAAATGTGATGATATCTAATAGTAATTATTTTACCTCTGCTCTAGTAACCGTTTCATATAACTTACTCTAGGTTCAAATTGAAAAAAGATTGACAATAAAGTAAATCAGGCAATTAAGCGATTTTTGTATGCTAAATAACCCTCCCCAAACCCCACAATGGTAGGAGTCTCGTCACTAGGCTGCCTTTTTTACATTAAAATCTTGGATAACCCACTCATAATCTTGAGATATATGAATATGACCAATAATTGGAAAAGGTTCATCAATATCACACTCACCCTAATCCAAAATCAATTATTCTATACTGCATATTCATATAGCACAATGTAATATTTCACATAAGAATTCTCATATCAATTTCACATTCTCTCCTCTAAACTCAACCTTGGACTGCTACACAGAATTCATCTACAAAAGTGATAATCAAAACAATTATATAGACTATCACTAGAAAATTATAAAAAAGCATACCAATGACCTGAAGAAGTCGCCGTGGAGGAATTTTTTCGGATTGACGAGGGTTTGATTGAACCTTGACAACCTACACCGTCAAAGAAATAAGAATCAACATGCTACTCTTCCATATTCAACAAACATGCAACTCAAAAGGAGAAAATCATTGAAAAATCAGAAGCACAAAATATAAAGATTTAGTTTTAAATAACTGTGTAAGTATATGTTTACTTAAATGTAAAATAACTTACTACTTTGTTGAATTTCTCAATCGTTGCCAATGGTATTGTGCCAAGTTCAATGATATTCCTGGTTCCCTCACTCTTTAAGAAGAAAAGAAAAAAATACTGAATAAATATATGAAGGTTATCCATGTGCATGTCATGCTTGAAGTGGATTCAATATAAAAAATGAAAACTTCAAATCTTGCCAACTTAAGATATTGATGGTCTAACCATGCCATTGGAGTTGAACAAAAAGAAATAAATATGAAAATGACAAGTATCACCTCATTTTGACTAATGTGAGCAAGCTATGAGAGACTACTATAGTCTTATGAAAAAATACACTACACCAAACCCAAGGCTAAGTGTTACGAATGGTGCGCCATGGCGCAAGGCACGGCTCATGGTCCTTGCCGCCACACATGGTGCGGCGCAGTTCAACTAAGACGCGCCATATTAAAATTGGACTATGTTTAAGGACTTTATTTTAGATGAAATCCCAAAGGCCTACCAAGCTTACGAGGGTTATAAAATAAATGAAATTATAATAGGAAACACAAACAGGCATGCAATAATTTGCGTCCACCGCATACCTTTATATTCCAGGCTTCCAGCCATCCATAAAGAACAGCCACCAACCTATACGGTATATAATATTCGAATACATCTCAATTCTCATTATCTCTTACTTTCTATTGTTTTCTTCTTCATATCTTTATTTATTTATTTTATTTTCATGATATTTCTAGGTGTTATGTTGCCGAAATGTTATTACCCTACATGATATAACAAAGGTAAAATGGACATGTGTCGACTTACCTAAAGTTACGTGAGTCATATACTTAAAATAACGTAGTTTTGCATAAGTGGTTGAGAAGAATATCAAAACTACGTAGTATTACACATCCCTCTTACATGAAAAATCAATCAAAACTATGTAGTATTGATATTCTTCTTAGTCACTTATGCAAAACTACGTAGTTTTGGGTGTCTAACTGACCTATTTTTAGATAAGTCGACTTACCTCCATTTTACCCATATAACAATACACCTCATAAACACTTTATCACATCAGAAACATTTCTAATAGTTATTATAACTCTTAATTGGCAAATAACTTTGTTATTTGATTATCAGTGCACAACATACATGTAAATTACTAAACCTTTTTTAGTATTATTTAGAGTATTTATACGAAACACTTGTCATAAGAAATGTATTAAATATGCCTAAAAAATATTTTTTTAACCAAAATAATAATACATCTGTGCGCCTTATTTTCAAAAGGCGCACACCATGTGCCACGCCTTGAGCTGTGGATCCAAAAAAAAAAAGGTTTGTGCCATGCGTCGTTAATAACATTGCCAAGACTGCATCTCCTTTCTGTTTCTATTCCAAAAACATTCCAGTTTCTGATGCAACTATTGAAAGTCCTTTCTATAGTTATAAATTGATTTTATGAGGCTTATGTTAAGAAGACACTAAAATGGATGATAAAGATGAATTAAAATGAATAACAACCTTTAGATGGAAATACATATTGAAGTCAGTAAATTACCTCAATGCTGGGATATGAAATTAAGATAAAGGAGTGCTACATGCACAACTTACCAGGAAAAGAATACGGAAATTGGTCACTAACAAAGTTCCTGCCTCATCAGTATTAACGAGAACAACGCCATATCCCTGAAAGAAACAGCTCAAAAACTTAATATTTCAAACTCGGAGTTTTGAAGAAGCAACAAAGAGAAAATAAACATGAAGAACAAGAATTACTGATCATTGTATAAATTATTGTGATATTCTTCGTTCAGAACCTAGCAGGCACTCAATTATCACAAAAGTTGTCTTCAGTGTCATGGACATTCCATCATAAATATAAAAAATAAAAAATAAAAAACATGATGAGATAATGATTATAAAAAAATCCATGAGAAGCCTTTATAGAACAATCAGATGATCAAACCACTGTAGATCAACAAAAAAGGGAAGTATGTTATATGACCAACAAAAGAAAGACCAGTTTGGTATTGGAAGTTCATTTATCAGAACTATAGACACACATGTATAACTGTATATATATATATATATAGTAAGAAGTCCTATCAATTGAGATTTATAATAGCACTGCAGTAAATACAATACTTTGTCAATCACCATCCACAATATCCTTGCATGACTATGAAGTCAAACTTACCTCAAGTTTGCCATTAGCACAAGAACCATATTATTGTTATCTCCATAAGAATTGATAAGAGCTCAGCAAGATAGCAATAGAAGATGGATAGGCCAGTCATAGTAGAAAGGCATGAAAGGGATTATAATAAGCATGACACAAAACATCCCATCCTCCCAAAATAATACTCCCTCCCATCCCAAAATGAGTCATTATTTCTATGTTGAGAAAAATTAAGGAAGAGTTCGTTAGTGTGATATATTTACTTATGTATTCTTATAATTATATGTTGAGGGATACTAACTAATCTATTATGAGGATATTATTCACAATTCATAGATAAATAACTTCTTAAAAAAGAAAGTGGACACTCATTTTGGGAAAAAAATTCAAGTAAAACAGGACACTCATTTCGGGATGGAGGGAATATAATAGAAAAAGAAAGAGGAAAGGAGAATAAAGATGGTCATCAAGTTCCCACCAACTTAGTTCCCCTTCCCCAGGTGATTTGTCGAATATTGTGCAAGTAGACACCACCTTAGCTTTATGTCTTCAACTTACCCTCTCCAGAAGGCAAAAGGATATCTTTCACTTACAAGGAATGTCATCATAACCATCATGCTAGAACTAAAAATATATATTTATAAGAACCCTCAAATCCCTTCTTGATCCGTCCCACAAGTCAAAACATCTTCATCAGGATTGTTTGTCAAACCCAACTCAAATGGAGATAAAAACTCTACTTTCTCACTAGTCGCCATCTTGGCTTTATGTCTACAATACATTTCACGAATGTGGAAATTAAAATCATCGTAGCTATCATGTTGATACTCTGTAGAAGAGTACATCTTTGAAAACCCACATACAAATATATATATATATATATATATCTTTCATAGATTTCTTTCTAAATAAGAGAAAAACTCAAAATATCATCAAGGGTTAATTACACATGGCACCCCTATATTATACACGATTTGCATATGACTACCCTAAAGTTCTATTTTAACTTTTGACTACCCTATATTATGCAAGGGGACCTTCCGTAAAAAAACCATCAAATAAGTGGTAGAAAGACCGAATTGCCCTTATTATATAATTTTTAATTTTTAAATATAAAAAATAACAATAACAAAAACAAAAACAAGAAAGAAAACCAGAATTGGGCCTCTCTCGTATCTTCTCCGCAACAACGTTGGCGCTCCACCGGTCGTTGCTCTGCTCCGGCCGCTCCGCCGGCCTCAATGGTCTCCGCCTCTCGCTACCAGCATCTCTCTCTCCTCTTGGCTCTCTCTCCTCCCTCTTTCTCACGTCGTCAGCGCCACCAACCGCTGCCTCCGCTCCAGCTCCTCTCATCGGCGCCACCGGAAGCTCCCGCTCCTTTCATAGCCGCCGACGGAATCGGCGCTGCCTGCACTCTCGATTCCGGTCAATAATCGAGCAGATCTGGCTCGATTTCGGCCTCGCCGGCGCGGGGCTCGCTGGTCTCAACCGTGGCCAGATCTGGCCTCGATCTCGTTGGCTTGGCCCTCGCCAGCTGCCGGCGATGTGGTTGATTTTGGGTTTGATTTCGGTTAATTTTGGGTTTCTCTCTTGATTTTGCTTGATTTTGAGTTGATTTTTGTTTTTTGAGTTTTTCGGCGGGTTTTTGAAAATTCAGGCAAGCTTATGAAGTTTCCGACGCCTTTTTTATTTTTCCGTCGAGTTTTTGCAGTTTCCGGCGATATTTGGTCGCCGAAAACTTTCCGGAAAAATCAAACCTTTGCCAAAAACTTCAAGTGTTCTTGAATTTTTAAGAAGAAGGGCAAAATGGTCATTTAAAAAAATTGAGGTATGTGCATGGCACATGATCAGAAAACAGAATATTCTGTTAAAAAAAGAATATTCCGTAAAGGAGAGGTCCCACTGGCATAGTACAGGGTAGTCAAAAGTTAAAATAGAACCTTAGGGTAGTCATATGTAAATCGTGTATAATAGAAGGGTGTCATGTGTAATTAACCCTATCATCAACTCCTTCTCTTTTCTTCATTGGGAAAAATAAGAGGAAGAGGATGCACTCCTTAGTTAAACATGTACATCAGTTAGTTGAATATTTGGCCAAGCTCTCGGTGAGTAAAGAAATGTTAAACCATGTCCACATTATTTGAGGACCATGTCATCTTTCTCTCATTTCTCCCAATAAAATCCTTCATCATAATGGGTAAGCTAACTATGGATTTTGTTGTGCTCAAGTAAGTTTTGTATCTTTACAATTATTTATAGTTAACTATTGATATTAAGGATGACTTGCATTTATAAAATTCATTGGGTTTTACATAGTTGCTATTAAACTTTACTCCGACCAAAAAACCTAAGACTATTACACAATGAGTCCAATTATTATATCAAGTGACCTCAAATTTCACATCCTTCCAATGTGGGACATTTCAAAATTCAAACATGTAACAGAAGACCATGGTCATGTTAAATATTGACAAAGGATTACAAATGGTTAACTCAAATGTCTAAATATTGCAAGAGAAGAAACGTTGTTGCAAGGATCTGTGTACAAGTTTTGTTGCGTTAACAAAACATAAAATGAGCATCCTTATATTTGTACTCTTCACTTTTCATATAACAACTAGCAAAGATAGGCGCCAACGGAAACTAGTAGGAGGCCACACCACCACACCCTAAAAAACAAGAATATCCAAGCCATTTTTCAAAGAATGATCAGTAAGCTACATGAATCCTTTAGCAAAACTCATTAAGATCCTCCGCTTGTATCCTTCTTCTTAACTCCATCTTCTATGAATGTTATCTCTTACAAGCCAACCATTATTATTTCTTCTTTATTATTCCTTGCAATTTCTTCTAACTGAATTCTCTCGCATTTCTTAATGGGTCATGAAAGTGAAAGAAATGCAAGCGCTACTGTGAACCAGATTCAAAAAAGAGTTCATAACAAGTCTTCCCTTCCTTACTAAATCTCCAGCCATTAGTCAAACCAATCACTTCCCTTCCATTTTGATTCTGATGTTCAGTATTTACTACCCAAATTAGTCTCTAATTACGCTAATAATTGCTGGTGCGGTTGCATGCTTCTTTTGTCCATTTTTGGAGAGTATTAGCACTGTTTTGCTAGTTATGAAGCTAAATCAATGGCCATCAATTCGCCAAAGCAATATAATTATAGACCCAGATTAGGAACTACTCACACAGGATCTATAATTCTCTTTGTTAAAGTAGATCATTTGCATATTAAATTCCATGACATTGTTTTTGCTATATGATGGAGGATAAAGTGGGAAAAAAATATGCATATCTGATCTGACACATAGGTCAGTACGTGAACCTCTTGAACTTTGAAGCATTTGTAAATTTGTATAGACTTTAATGGTTTAGTTGCCTAGAAAAAGGAATAATAAAGGATTAAAGATCCCAGTGAGTGCCTAAATTACTAATCCTATTGTCTAGTTGCCATAGTTTCTCAAAATATGGTTCACAACAAATTCAACTCCATAACTGAACTAAATCATACCTCAGAATATAGTTACCATATTGAACTCTTCTAAACTGTGACTAGAATGTTTGTACACCGAGCACAAATCATATCAATAAAGAGTGGTGAATTACAACAAGCTTTCTCATAACGCATCACTCACAACTAAACAATTGCATCCAAGAACAGTTTTGCAAATCATGCCAACATAAAAACTCAAATAATTACAAAATTCACAGCCAAAAACAGTCATTCCTTCCCAAGAATTTCACCTACCTCCACAAGGACTCGCTCCGCTTCCAGCAAGAACTCACAATTCGTATGCGATACTGTCCTCGTAATCGGCTATAATAATAAAAAATAAAAATAAAAAATAAAAAAATAAAAACTCGATCAGTACAATACCAATACGAATCACAAAAACCCCTGGAAGAAGTAAAATCGGACACGAAAACGAACCTCGATTTTGGTCCATTCCAGAGCGTCCCAGCTACCGGCACCCTCCATCTTCTCCGACTCGGAGGTGTCCCGGAGCGACGTCGTCCGGAGAGGCTTTGACTTGGGCATGCGGCGAACCGACTCCGGAGTCCAATTTTTCCGATTCTCTTCTTTTCTTTTTGGTATAGAGAGAGAAAGAGAAGTGGAGAACTGGAGATTTTTTTTAATTTCTAGAGAGAGAAAATAATTTACTCTCTTATATAAGAGAGCAGATAGATGCAGTAACGTATCCGCCGTTCAAAGCAAGACTTGATCTGTCGTGTGATACCCAAAATGATTAGACTGCCAGATTATGAATAATCAACGGTGATTATGATAGAATCCAGTGGAGTGATGGTTTGCTGACGGTATTTTGTTTAGTATTTACAACCGCCACGTGTCTTGCGGCTACTGAAAGTCACCGCCAGACCTGTAAACTACTGGTGGATTCGCTTTATTTAATTCGGTCTTAGATGTCGGGTTTTCATGTTACTACCTTTTTTTCGTTTCATGTTATTACCCTAAAGTTTTCAAGTTGTGTTTCTGTCCATTTTGTCCGTTAATTTTAACGGAATTTGACTCTCTCTCATCATGTGTCGTGCAATGACTTTTAAAAATTTTCTAAATACCTATTTTGCCCTTCTTCTACAATGAGTCAAAAACAAATTCGCCGGAAACTTCAAAATTTTGCGGTAAAAGTTATAAAATC
>JAYMTK010001768.1:0-15490 GCA_036897405.1 Pelargonium myrrhifolium | reverse complement strand
TATATATCACCATCCCCTCTATTATATATATATATATATATATATATATATATATATATGTGTGTGTATATGTATATGTATATATTTGTGTGTGGTCTCATTTACATTTATTTCTCTTCACATTTTTTTTGGTGGGTGTACGTGGTGAAAAGTAAGAACGGTTGATTTATGTGAGATAGAGCTAACGAATTAAATTTTGAGTCGGATTTGACTTGTTGGATCCTAATACAACATGACACGAAAGTATTTTGAGTCGGATTTGGATTACATATTATAAGAACAAAATGTGTGATTTTGCACGGTTAGTTGGGTCAGGTGTCGGGTTTTTATATATTCCACCCATGAAAAGTTTGGTATGAAGAAGTTTTATGAGAATAGAAACTTTTATATTAGAGAGCAACAATAAGAAATGGTGTAACCAGTAAGTCATTATATATAGTTAAATTTTTTTTATAGTAATATAAGTAATTTTCTCGTGGAGAATTCATCTTTAGAACAAGATAGAGACAAACCGATATGCTGGAATGTGAGCGAAAACAAATTTAATTAAATTGCCAAAGACTAAAACTTCAAATCGCATATATACGTGACTAACTAACATTGACATATGTTTCTCAAGAAATGACTCAGTGGGATCAAGACTCACACACCTCTATGTAGGGCATCGTAGATTCAATTTTTGAGTCAAATAAGATGCAGTTTGAGGTTAAAAAAGAATATGTATCTCTATTGTATAACTCATCTGATAAAAAAATACGATAATAAGATAATACATATTGATAAGAAGAGTGTATATAATGGAGTGGGTTCACTACATGAGATGGTTAATATATAGTATTATAAATGGAGGATGAGGAGTGAGAGATAGAGAGAGAGCAACACAATCTAATGAGAATCTAATGTTTTTGGTTGTAGTGTGGGGGCTGTTTAGTTTGGTGATTAATGGATATGAGAGACAGCCAACCAGCCACCTTCCAACAACACATAACACACATTATTTATTTTCTTCTTTTTACCTAGCTACATCATGCCATGTCTCACTCACTGAATCCTATGTCGATAAATAGGTGCATCGAGTCCGTTGTGAGGCCCGTTAAAAGCTTAGATACTTTATGGGAGAATACAGTTTTTAAGAGCGTTAACCACTTCAAATACTTAGAGCGTTAACCATTTCAAACACCGCTGTAATTCCTCATTGTGGTCTAGAAGTGTTGGGGTTACGGAAACACTTATAGGCATCGAGTGTGCAACATTGGTGGCCTCCCGGCCTCGAGTATACATTTTGTGCACGGAGTCCGTTGTGAGGCCCCGTTATAAGTTTGGATACTGTAGGAGAGATTACAGTTCTTAAAAGCGTTAACCATTTCAGACACCGCTCTAATTCCTCATTGTGTTGTTTAGAAGTGTTGAGGTTACAAAGACACTTATAGGCATCGAGTGTGCAACCTTGGTGGCCTCTCGGCTCGAGTATACATTTTGTTTGAGCCTTGTGGGCCAGAGGGTCTTGTTGGATCTTTAGAGGTATTGGTGGTCCACCTTGATATCGCATACCATGTTGGATATTCGAGAGAGGCAATGATAGTTTTTATTAGTTGGAGAAGAATGTGAGGTCCTTTGAGCACATGCATACGAGGAGGTACGCGAGAGTTTAGGATGTACAATGATTCTCATCACAACAGAGAAACACGCTGCAATGAACAGCGTTTCTCTAATCCTTTTGCGCTGCAAAGTTACGCAAAACCGATTCAAATCACATGGATGACTTGAACGAATATGAAATGTGCATGAGAGGCTGGCACGGACGCTTGGAAGATTCAGCTTCATTATCGCAACTGAGTTATGCATTGTAGTAAAATTATACAAAAACGAGGTTTCTAGATGCTTTCTCAAAATTCTCATAACATCATATTCAATTTCAATAGAAGTCTCTATTCTAAAGCAAGCTCAAAACTTCCCAAATAACAAGAGCTTCGGCCTATCAAAATTGAGACGCTTCACTTCCACAAGTCGCAACCAATACTCTATTAATTAACTTTAGTTCAAAGTTGTGAAGAAGAATGGGAGAAAGTAATTACCAGGTGTGACGCAATTAGTTATTCCAACTGTGTGAGCGGGAGGAGGTTTCAAGATCGACCCTCACTCAACACATTCTTGGTAAGTGGTGGAGTAAGAGATCGCTTTGGTGCGGTCAGATGCCAAAAGTCCTAGGCTAGGGACAAGAGTCGAAGTCTCTTTTCTAAACACTACTAGTCCCTTGATTCAAACATGTACATACGACTGGACAAAGATTTTTTTTGCCGTTGCAAGATAGGATTTCAGCATCTGTATGTATAAAAAAAATATGAGAAAGTGTAGTGTAGACGTGGCAAAGTGAGAGCGTGCCATTGGATGTTGGCTGCTTAGCCGACATTTGGATTCCATGCGGACTAGTAATCCCCTGCGCTCTTCCCCACAGTATGCTCTCTCCTATCCAATCATACTCTAACAGCACATGATTTTAAGTTGTCTATAAAAAAAAAAAAATTATTGTTACGATTTTGAAGTGTGTTTGAAGTGGCAAAAAAAATTATTGTTACTATTGGCAAAAAATAGAGTCAAATTCGCATCGAAAACACTCTAATTCTAATTATCATGTCAAAAAACGGGTTACATGCATAAATAGCAGATATATCCGACCAAAAATTCCACACTACTATTCAACCCGATTTGTAGGGTTGAAAAAATCGAACCCGATCTTAATTTTTTTAAAGTTGAGTTGTGGGTACCCACGAGTACGAGTTTATTTTGCCGGCTCTAATAGTATTCAACGAGTATTAGTTTTTCTAATATAGTAACACTCTTAACAAAAATATAAAATTAGTGATGGTAAATTGGTAACAAGTGCTCAAAAATCGTGTTTATATTTTATAAGTACGTGGCTAAACAAAATCCGAAGCGAAAAATATCCAATGAGCAGCATACAACGAAAAATTAACTCTTTTTTGTTCACCGATAAAAATTATGACATAAATAGACTCTATATTCTCTTATCTATTTATCAGTGTATTTACGAAGTTAGAAAATAATAATAGACTGAAATTTTTATATATCTCTCACTAATCTACATGTAAAATTATAACAAATTTACACGCGCGAGAAAACGTGTTAAAAAACTTCAACTATAAATTCGAAAATTTGAAAATTGACGATGTAAAGTCGCTTATACGAGCGGTGCGTTAAATACTTATTCATCGTGGCAAGTTATTGAGTATGATCATGACTCCCAACAAATGTGAACCAATAATATGAATTTGACATTAATTGTTTGGACTCTCCTTAACAAGTTGGTGGACCAAACCATTACCAAACAAAACAGCCCACTCCTCATTATATAATAATATTATTATATACAAAAAGAAATAATCCAAAATTATAAATAATATAATATTTATATTACCATATGCTTCTCAAAAAGTTAATTATTATAAACAAAAACCCTTTTAACATGTCATGTGATTGAAATTCGAGGCTAATATGTTAAAATATTTAAAATAATTATATTTATTTTCTCATTATATGATTTTATAGTAATAAACAAAGAAAAGTGAGAAACAAGAGGTCATGGGTTTTGGGTCCAACGGAAACAGTTTTTTTGAGTGGCTTATGATTGAGGCCTTAATTAATTAATTAATTATATTAAACATGTTACAAATTAAATAAAAATAGAGCACGACACATAGTAGAGTTTCTAAAAATAGAAGGCCACAGCTTTTCTTGACACGACTTCTTACCATATTTAAATAAAATACACAGATAATGACTGCTCTCTCTCTCTCTCTCAAAATTCTAAACCGTTCATTACATTATATGATTTAATTATTTTAATTTAAGCATTGTGTCCCAGAAAACTATTATTATTATTGTTACAAAGCGCAATTCGTATGTGCAAGTCTCGTTCACAAACACGATACATTTAAAATCGTGTTAAATAGTTGAACACGAACACAACATGATAACTAAATAGACTGTGTCGAGACGACATGACACGTTAAACTTATGAACACAAAACGGACACGATACTTTTAATACGGTAATGAAATGGGTTGCGCTAAGACACATTTATAAACACAAAACGATATGGTTAACACAATAATTAAATTGACTATACTGAGACAACATTATACATCCGACACATTTGGTACATTATTTAGATTAATTTACATCTGTAAATTAAGGAGGTCCAATCATTTCAAAGCAGTCTACAGCTAACTAAAATGGTCTTTTGGTCTCCCAACTTGTAAACATGATAATACATATCATTAAAATTAATACAGGATAAAACGTATATCAGTTGCAACTTAACAAAATCAATGAAATGATGACAACTCATTTAAAATCACTTATACCCACCCAAATGAATTTGAGAAGCGGAGCGACCCGTCCGGATCCATAATTTTAAATGAAGTGTCACCACCTTATTAGTGCAACTGATATAACTTTATATCAATCCAATGATATACATTAAACCCATTAATTTATATGGTAACAACGAAAAACTTAAATAATAAACTTTCTAATATATGTAAATAAGCACATGACAAAAATGTCACAATCCTTCTATCAATAAGTGAATAAGATAAGAAAGTGGGCAAATAATTTCATTCAATAAGACCAAATTGTATGTATATAAATGGTTTCAACTTTCAAGTCTATGCTTGTATGAATGAGAGCTCACCCAACTAAATATATATATATATATATATATATGCATACAGTAAGTTTTTGGCCTCCCCAAAAATCATTTTCAATGTGTCAAGCAAAATGAACCCTAACAAAACTTGGAAAATAACTCAGTTTGAATTGGGTGAGCAGATCGCCGCAACTATTTAATGTATACCTTAAACTGTCGAGAAGTCACATTGCTACATGCCTTTGCTCGTTTTAGAATCCCATGCCGCCCATTCCCCCCATACCGCCCATCCCTCCCATTGAGGGAGTTTCGTTCTCTTCTTTTGGAAGTTCCACTACGACTGCTTCGGTTGTTGTCATCAACGAAGAGACACTACAAGATATACAATAATCGTATTAGGGTTGAGCCTTAGGAAACAAATTGGGACTTGTAGAGCTGGCAGATAACATAGGGCTTGTGCCGACAAAAAGTGACCCGATAAACATTAAAACATTTTTGGCCCAGCTCATATAGGCCTGAGCCCACAAGGGCTCGGCTTGGTGGGCCGCAGCCAATCACTAGTCCAGCCTGATAATGCAAGCCCATACTTGTGTTATTGGCTCGAGTCTACCGATCTGTAATACAAGCTATTATTTACCTTGCAGCATCAACTAAGGCGGTTCTGATAACTTTAAGTGGGTCGATGATCCCCGACTTTACCATGTCTACGTATTGACCTGGTACAGAATGGGATAAGGCCACATTTGTTAATCCTTGTTATATATACTTGTAACTTTTCTTAGAAGCGCACTTGTTTCAGTTTATATTGAAATGGAATAGTACGAGTACCTTTAGCTGCATCGTATCCAAGGTCAGTATCATTTTGCTCTAATAACTTGCCAATAACAACCGCACCCTCAACTCCAGCATTGGATGCAATTGTGTGCACAGGCGTCTGTAGGAAAATACTGAATCAATAACCAGAAGCAACCTTTTGTAGCAGTATATAGTAAAGTATGCAATTTAAGGTTCGCTCTCAGGTATCTTCGCAAATGAAAACTTTGTTTGCAAAGATACGCTTTAAGGGGTGTTTTAAGACTAATGAGAATATTACAAATGGTCCTTAGTATCCATTACTTCAGTTTTTTGGTACAAGGATATAAGAGGACCATTTTGGAGCATAAACTAGACAAGTATACATGCAATATATTCAAAAGACGGGTTCAATCTGCAATTGTATAAATCATAAATGAGACAATGGTCAAACCTTAAGGGCATTCTGAATGATCTGAACACCGATTTTCTGATCAAAGTTGGCAGTTTGCAACTTATCCAATTCCTTAGAGGCGTAAAGAAGTGCAACACCACCACCTGTACACAGGATGCTTTGAAGTTACCGACCATATAATGATCTATATTTCATGGGACAGATAAAAGATTAAGAGATGCACTTACCGGGTACAATGCCTTCCTCCACTGCAGCCTTTGTGGCATTTAGGGCATCAGTGACTCTGTCTTTCTTCTCACCAACTTCTGCTTCACTAGCTCCACCAATCTACAAAAGCAAAAAACATCCATCAGCAATTTTTACGGCAATGTCCCGTTCAATTTTAGTGGCAAAACAAAATGCTATGAAGATAATATAATAGCTGCCGTAAAAAGAACACTAACCTTTAAAACAGCAATACCACCAGAAAGCTTTGCCAGTCTCTCTTGCAGCTTCTCTTTGTCATAGTCAGAAGTGCTTGCATCAATCATCGATCTCAGCTGATACACAACAATTGGAAGCCAAAAACTTAGTTAACTATATGCACAATATAGAATCCTAACAAAGAAAGGATGAAGTGCAAAAGTTGAGTGATATAAACCTGTTCACATCTTTCTTCGAGGGCTTTCCTGTCACCAGCCCCGTCAAGAACAACGGTGTCATCCTTGGATACAGTTACCTACAATATCAAGGACAAGTCAAAATGCAGGCACCATATCTGGCTGTACGAAAGGATAGTTTCACCATAAGTAGTAAATCAACTAGTTTTGACTCACAATGACGCAAGTCAAGTCCTCTAGGGGACAGCCCAATGGCTCAACATCAGCTTCTCCAGTAGAGGTCATAAGTTTGTATCTTGTTGGGTATGGTGGGGAGGGGTTATAGGAGAAGGGGAGAGCTACCCCATATTGAATAGCTCGACTTATTTGGCAGAAAAAAAATCTTCTTCAAAATGACTTGATTAACTAGTCTCGACTCACAATGAAGTGACCAAGTTTTCACAGTTTTCGACTCAGAGACTAAGTCAACTAGTTTTAAACTCAAGTTGGGGAAGTGAATTAAGGTTTCACTGAATGGGATCGAGTGAATGGGATGTAAATATATAGGAGATATAATTCACCTTTTTGCATGATCCAAGCAGTTCTAGTCCTGCATTTTCAAGGTTGAGACCAAGCTCTTCTGTTATTACCTACAAAAAAAAAACACAGTAATAGACATGAAATGATATTTCATGTAAAAATGTAAAGTCGAAACGAAAATAGATGAACGGAACCAAACTCACCTCTCCTCCGGTGAGAGTGGCAAGGTCTTGTAAACTGGACTTCCTATTTTCTCCATATCCAGGTGATTTGATTGCACAAACCTTAAAGAGAAACATAAGCACAATAAGTTCAAATACCTATAACTAAGGAGTTATACCTGGTTTCCTCTAATTGAAAAATAAAAAATAAAAACTGGTACATACAGTGAAAATATGGAAAATACCTTGATTCCAGCACGAATCTTATTTAAAATTAAAGTTGCGAGTGCTTCACTTTCCACATCCTCCGCAACAATGAGCAGAGGCCTTTGCCTCTGAGAAAGCACAACAAATCAGACATGCAATCACCAAGACAATAAGCAAATTTTTACTCCCCTTTAAGACCTCTTACCTTCAAGGCCAACTCCAAAACCTTCACAATAGACTGCAAGTTTGAAATTTTCTTCTCATGGATCAAAATGAGTGGATCTTCCAATTCCTGGCAGAAAAGAAAGCTCAACTTTGTCAACTTCCATGATACACTAATGTGGTTAAAAGAGTAAAATTGACAGGTGACAGTCCCCCTTGGTGACTAAAGGAAAGTTTATCAATTAAAGAACAAGCAAAGAATAAAGTTACATATTATTAGCAATAATTAGTGATCAACAAAAAATTTGCTTACACATTTTTGGTTTTTCTGATTGGTAATGAAGTAAGGGGATATATAGCCCCTGTCCAGCTTCATTCCCTCAACAATCTCCAATTCATTATACAGTGTATTCCCATCCTGCAAGTGTTCATCGGAAGTCAAGTTCACATATCACCCGAAAATTGAATGACTCGGATCTTAGTTAGGAAAAAAAAAAAAAAAACATGTAACTCCATCCGAGAGATTGTTTATAGTGATCACAGTAACTTCAATGGATTGCTTAGTAATTCTAAGAATGGTAAGAATGTGTGCCTAAAGCAACGGATACAATCCTAACATGATGATCACGAAAATGTGCATGCTTAGAATATAAAAAACTGTACTGTAAGCTAAACTAGGTGACGATAAAATGTGTGCCTAAAGCAATAGATGCATAGAAAAGTTTATCAAGTAAGCTTGATGGATCTACTAAATTATGTAAACAATATACTATAACTATCCACAGCAATTCACAAGATAAAAGAGCCCAATTATCCATGAAGCAACTTACAGCGATGGTAATAACCCCCTCTTTGCCAACTTTCTCCATAGCCTTGGCTATTAGCTCTCCTATTTCCCGTTCTCCGTTTGCTGATATAGTTCCAACCTTTAAAGAAATATCAAATCAGACACAAAGAGTTGAAATATGACAACAGTGGGATTCCTGATTCCCAAACTTCCATGTTGAAATCATCCCTTTAATAATATAAGTAAAAATCAGTGAAGCAAACCTGCGCTATTTCCTCAGATGTGCTTATCATTCGAGCTTTGCTCTTCAAGTTTGCTACAACAGCATCAACTGCCATGGAAATTCCACGTCTTAGGTCCATGGCATTCATACCAGCAGCCACTGACTTGCACCCCTCGGTAAATATTGCTCGTGTAAGAACTGTAGCACATGTGGTACCTACAATTTCGTATAAAAAGAACAGTGTTTCCATCAGTTGTCAATTTTCAGCATGACTAACCCACAATAGGAAGAAAAAATCATAAAAATGCATAAAAGGTGGCCTACTCATGAACCAAACAGATCAGGAAACCTTTACTACATAGAAATGCATAGAGCCCTTACCATCACCGGCCACATCATTTGTAGCATTTGCAACCTGCTTCACAAGGCTAGCACCAACATTCTTGACCCTGTCTTTGAATTCAATGCTCTTTGCCACAGTGACACCATCTTTAGTCACTTTAGGGGCTCCGTAGCTTTGTTCCAAAACAACAGTGCGTCCCTAAGAAAATTCGTGCACCGAAACCAACTTTAGTTAATCAATCATCTAAAAACAAGTACTTCACAAACACAATTAAACAACGGCTCCAAATGTAAGATCAAATTACACACTTTTGGCCCCATTGTCACTTTAACTGCATCAGCAAGATCCTCAACACCCTTGAGCATCAAAGCACGAGCCTCGACACCAAACTTAATCTCCTTGGCAGCATAATTTCTGCTCCAACTCAACCTACTACCAGCCTAAATCCCCAAAAACACAAAAACTCACATCAAATTGAATTTGACTAAACCAAAACAAACAAAACCAAAGCATTACTAGTACAAGAAGAAAGTCGCACCTGCCGAGTAACATTCCTAGCAGACCTGCAAATCAGAACCAACAAAAAAAAAAAACGAGAAATTGAGAGCAACCCATATCGGAAACAATCAAAACAAGTGATCTATGACAGTTTTGTCAGTGCAAAGAGACTGTGAGCTTACCGAGCTTTGGAGGCGAGACTGGTGGCGAAGCGGTACATGGCTGTGGGATCGCAGAACCGAGCACGAGCAAGGCAGTGGTGTAGAAGAGCTTGTCGTTGACTAATTGGAGAATGCTTATGGAGGAGCAGAGAAGGTTCTCGAAGACGCAGTGTTTCAGGGTTTAGGGTTTTTGTGGAGCTGAGGACGAGCCCAGTCTGGATGGAGACGACGCCGTTTTTGCTGTTTGAATTGCTGGGCTCTTCCATTGGGCTGTAAGAGATCTGGGCCTATCACATGGGCTTCATTAGTAAAATTTGGGCTTTTGTTAATACATGAACGTTTTTTTTTATCGACATACTTACAAACATTTATTGGTGCAAAAAGTAAGCAAAATTAAAACCGCATACATTATCGGTGAACTTTCATACATTTCTAGGTGAATTTTCATACCCCCGATAAATATGGACATAGGTGTTTGTACCATCATTTCCTTGGAAACGCTTTCAATACAGTCTTAAGTTTTTAAGCTGTGATCTCGATTTCAATCCAAATACAAAAGTGGCACTCAAGGCAGAATTCGGTTACGATCACAAAGGACATTCTGGAGGAAAGGAGGCAGGTAGATTCTCCAAATACTTTCTGTTTCATAAAATTTTTGCGCAACCTCTAAGATGAAGGAAGTCCACTATTGGATCGGGTATTTGGTAGGTCTAGGCGGGAGTCTTTGTTCCGGAACCTGAACGGGCTGACGTTGCATTAGTGGCACTCAAGACGAAATTCGGTTACGATGACAGAGGACGTTCTAGAGGAAAGGAGGCCGGTAGATTCTCCAAGTACTTTATGTTTCTTAAAATTTTTGCACCACCTATGAAGATTGAGAAAATCCGCTATTGGATCGGGTATTCGGTAGGTCTAGGCGGGAGTCTTTGTTCCGAAACCTGAACCTGCTGACGTTGCATTAGTGCACTCAAGGCGGAATTCAGTTACGATCACAGAGGACGTTCAAGGGAGAAAGAGGCTGGTAGATTCTCCAAGTACTTTCTGTTTCGTAAAACTTTTGCGCAACCTCTTAGACGAAGAAAATCCGCTATTGGATCGGGAATTCAGTAGCTCTAGCGGGAGTCTTTGTTCCAAAACCTGAACCTGCTGACGTTGCATTTTCATAGAAAAATCGAAGCAATCGTCTTTATAAATTTGATTTCGGTTCAACTCACTTCTTCACTCTACAATGTTTTTTCTCATTACCAAAAACTCATAAATCAGGACCTAATAATCCATCTTAACTGCCAAATCCAAGAGTACATGATCCCTATAGAACAATATATAGAGATTAACATGAGGGGCAAAAATGGAAGCTTTTCACCAAATACCAAAGGATGCAAAACTTGACCCCATATTTCAACACCCAAAACACCCATCAGATACACCTTTTCGACCCATCCGATACCAAACTGCCCTTTTACGGGACCTAGTTGCTGCTTACCCTTCTTCGTAGGCGCGGTTCCTTTACTTGCAACGCCCTCTGAGAATTTTGTCGTAAAAGCAAACCACATGACAACGGCGTGCAATAGCAGCAAAATAACTTTGACCGGATATTCTTGCGCTTCGAAAAGGAGCGGGAACAGTGAATAGCAGGAAACTGCAAAAATAGAAAGTGGAATCGAGAAAACGAATTAGATGGAAACAGATTACAACGAAACAAACTTTTTGTTGTGTCGAAGGTTCTGAACTTTGATACTTCATTTTGTCTTGGAGACGTTTAAAAAAGTTGATTATTCGGAATCTTGGTCGTTTTAGACACTTTGTATTACTAACATAACCGATATTTAGCTATTTCAGAAACCTAATTTGCCCGAGCAACAACAAAACAACTGTTTTTGCCGTCAGTCCTACTTGCTTTTTTACATTTTCAACTCAACACAAGAAAACAGTACCAAGCAGTTGATTTTTCATCAATCCTAAACAGTACACAAGAAATCAGGCATTAAGTATGCCTGGCAATGCGGGTCGTCGCGGGCCTAAACGGGCTGGGTCGAGAAAACGCGTGTGATCTTATCGAACTACATTTCATCAATCCTAACGTGGTTCTATTTTTCCCCTTCTCCCCGCCTTCACCCACCCCCTTGAAGTTCTCAAGAGACCAAATTATATAGATTCTACTAATTGGGATATTATGTCAAGCCGGACCAAGATTGTTTGAAAGAGAAAAATATCCAAACAACAAGAAATGAATAGTATTCTTGAACATTGCAAAAAAGTCGGTGTTATACAGTTTATGTGAAACAAAATAACCCGAGTAGAAAACGGAAGTCCCGCAACGAACCTTCTACTAGATGTTCAAAGAGTTGTAACTTGTAACAAGGAACAAGAAGAAGCATACCTATTGACAGCAAGAAGTAATGCCTCGCATCCTCGGGACTTCTTGCGGCAACAATAGCAAGGGGAATGAGGAAATGCAGAGATGCCTTTTCATGAACATGCCATCCGAACAAAAACCCGCATGTGTAAGCATAGGATATCCATCTAGCAATCATCCTTGGTCGGGGATCCCTCCAAGCCTTCACAAGACAAGGCGTTAAGGCTAGCAGGACCATGATGAAGGTTGTCAAGGGAGTAACCTGCAATTACATGAATTCCAACATACAATATTAGGCATTACCGGCATTCAGCATGGAAGTAGAGAATTTAACTATTTTCAGTCATCAACCCGTCATGTATATATTCCACATACTGCCCAGTTACAAATCAAATTCAAAACGAGTTTATTAACAAACTGTGATCGTCTTAGTGAATTCAGAATTACCTGAGGTAATACAGCAAAAGGTGAGGAATCACCTACTAGCCCACCAGTAAATGAAGCTGCTGGCGCCTGGATGTTGAACCCAACTTTCCGGAATAAGAAATAAAGGCCCTTATCTAATATAATATAGAAAACCCAAAAATTAGGAGCCCAGTATGCATGGCATAGTCCCCTGCCAAACGGAAACATTCGGTGGATGACTTGTTGAATCTGCAACATAAAAAATTGAATTACGAATTCGTTGGAAAAACATAACTGATAGTGTTGGCTCAGAAGTCATTTTTTAGCACGAAATAGGGTTCTGAATTGAAACCGTCATTTTTTTTTATAAATAAGTCAATATTCTTTTGTCATTATAAAAAAGAAGTATGAGTACATATTAAGGTCAGTTGGACTTCTTAAGAAAACTCGACACTTCTATATCTCTATTGAGGTACCGTGCCAAACGTGTCACTGTAGATCCGAGGATTCCAGGTAAGCCTATGATTGAATTAAGAAAGAGAGGCGTCACATGAAAGAAAAATGTTTAAACACGGGCAAACACTCCAGCATGTAAAGTGAAGATACACAAACACAACTAACACAACTAATTAAAGACTCATTTATCGAAAAGTTCAAATACAAGTTATTGGTTGGGTAGCATTTACAATTCTTGATCAACCTATGCTTACTTAGTGATCTAATTATAGATGGGAGAAAAGGCATCAAATGTCAACCTTAAAGAAACACACTTCACTATTACAAGAGCATCTGAGGCCACTATTTTGCCATCAATTTGTTGGATATGCAAAAGTAGCACTTGTGGATTGAAAAAATAGATGCTAGCCTAAGACTGAAGTTTCCAGATGCAGAGTTTTAAATTTGCAATGAAAAAGGTTATGCCAGAAAATGTAAAAAATTCAAACAAAACAACCAAAGGAGACAATGGAAACTATCGCTGGGATAATAAGACCTAACAAGTTCCTGAGGTTAACTAGATGTCAACCATAGGAGTTCTTATGAGTGAAATTCCCTTCAAACATAATGCAAGCTTTCAAATATACAAATAAGATCAAAGAAATCAAAACTTGTAGCATCTAGATGCCTAGAACTCTTTGATATTGTACAATAATCATTGCGTAATGGATAAACTCAGTTAAAACAATGTACAATGTAAATCTGACATGGAGAACCTACGTTAACAGTTAACACAAAGAACATAAAACTTCAAATTATAGCATAGCAGAGAAAAGAAAAGCAATAGCATTACCTGCCCATAATACACAAATGGACCATAGGCAGCTGCAAAAACAGCAACAACTACAGTCCCAATTGTACAGAGGCGCCAGAAACCCTTTACCAATCCTCCTTTCCAGCAATAATGCCTCAACAAATAGACAAAATAAATAGGTGCCGCTACTGCAAACAAGTGCTTGAAACACAGCAAAACCGCAAACCAGAATCCCCCCATCAGATTCTTTTCCTCCTCCAAATACGAAATTGACAACAGCAAGAACCCTAGCAAAAACCCATTGTACTGGAAATGCATATGGTCCACAATCATCAACCCAGGTGACCAAACAATCAAGACCCAGATCACAACTCGCCCTCTGAAATCCAAAAAATTCCGGGTCAATCTGTGAACTCCATATAAAAGCCACAGATCTGACAAAACCACAGTGATCCGTTGAAAGTAAAGCACAGTGTTTGAGCTATAGTTTTGACCTTCTTGAAGATGAACGATCTTGGGGTCAATAAGGTAGGCAGGAATGGAGAGCAAGCGCTCGAAGAAGGCAAAGAATGGGGGGTAGTCGAGAGTCCAGGGGCTGGACTCGTCGGAGTACCATTGGGAGAGAGGGAGAGAGTGCGTTATAGCAAGCCAGTTGCGGTGGACTTCAAAATCTGTGCTGTGATAGGAGGGGACGAGGAGGAGCTTGATGCAGGCAGCTATGCCATAGAACCACAGCAATTGCATCACATGGTTTGGCTTGGTCTGTATCTGTGCTTCCATGGTGGAAGGAGATACGGAAGACGAGAAGCAGCTCAGCTCAATTTACTTCTTCTTGGTAGCCACTTGTTTAAGCTTTTGTGAACCTCCAAATGCTACTTGTGTGGATTTGACCTATGTTAACAGAAACATTACTCATACTAATTTGAAAACAAATATAACAAAATAGCTTGACACAATGACAGTCTACTTAATTAGTACTTCACTTAACCAATTAATAATCAAAATCATTCTTGGAGGCGGGAGATTTAGATGAACATTTGATGACTTAAGTGCAATGATCTTTTTCATATAGAGCAAAAGGAGGTCAAGCGAAGGAGTTATTGGCTTAGACTCAGCCAAGACACCAAGTAAATGGATTCGGGCTGAGACTCAACCAAGTCAACGAGTAGAAGTCACCTCACGAGTAAACACTCATACCTTCCGAATCCATTTCCAACGCTGAGACTCCTTATATATATAGACAATATATAGAAATTAAGCACACATATCAAAGGAGGAACCATATCCTATAAGTGAAAAACTAGAGGCATATTCAAAATATCCAACAACGGTTAAAACAAGCTCTGACTATGAATTTTCCACAGGACTTTTCATAGTCAGTGTATATGACTACATTGAGCTCGCAACTTCTTGAGCATCTCCATAGCAGCATCTAAGCTCTGCATCTTGCAAAACCAATTAACCACTAAGCTCATACTATAAATACCGACTGGGATTTCAGATCCACACATGAGCTCACACAAAGAAACCACCTGAGAGTAAAAAATTTCTGGATCTTGTTTTCTTAAAACTCAACCCCAGAAACTGAGAACGAGAGCATGAACAAACCCTGATTGTTGTTGATGAAACACTACTGCTTGGAAAATGAAAAGATTACCATAAAAATCTAACCTTTTTTCCCGGCGAATCCACCTCATCTGGCGCAAACCGATCCCCAATTTGGGTTTGGGAAACGAAGAATCAGAGAAGCAGAAAAAGGGTTTTTTGTTGAAGATATGTTATGGATCATTAGATTGTTTGCCGAATATGGAAGGCACGAGTAGGAGAGTAGCCATTGACGATGAGATGTGCGGCGCAGTGACAAAACGTTGAGTTCTTGTTCTGCAGGGGTATTTGTGGTAATTTGGGTTTCGGGTTGGACTTTTTCACGTTCCATACGAAAAG
>JAYMTK010001767.1:0-15491 GCA_036897405.1 Pelargonium myrrhifolium | reverse complement strand
AAGAAAAATATCTACACGTGAGGGAAAGTGTCGGTTTAAACGGGTCCCCGAATGTGCACGTGCACATGCCGAGCCCATGGTAAAAATGCGTGAGACTTGCCCGTGAGGGTGAGCTGGAGTGTTGAGTTAAAGATCCCTCCTCCCGGTTGTGCACATGTCGAGCACATGATAAAAAAATGTGAGACTGGCACGCGAGAGAAAATGTTGAAAGTGTTGATAACATAGTCTCCCATTGAAAAATATAAAGTGAATAAGCTACATATTATGATGACATTTTAGTAGTGAAAACTAAAGCCTTTGTTTATAACCCAATATTAAAATTAATCACAGGTTTCAATCCGAGCATTTGCCCGATTGTGTAGTCTCCCTGTAGGTTGTCTGGTCTACACGCAAAAGTATATGCCTGCAGTGCCCAAATATTCAATCGAGGCATCTGTCCAGTAGTGTAATCTCCCCCTCTAGTCTACAGTGTGCAAACCTGTCGTGCCTACTGTGTAGAAGAAAAATTTCTACATAAGAGGATTGTGGGTTGTGCACGTATCGAACCCACGATAGTAGATGTAAGACCCGCACGTGAAGAGAAGTGATGAATGTGGTTATAAAATGTCCCACATTGGAAAGCTAGAAAAAGGAGTGAGTTACATATAATGATAGAAGCGAAACCTCTACTATGAAGATTTGACCTTTTGGTATGGGAACCACAAGCATTTGTGTAGCCTATTACTAAAAAATTAACATGAATCTAAATATAATGAAAAAAAATAACATGTTATATCAGTGTCATAAAAAGTTGAAAGCACACCAGTAGCTCAGGTGAAGGAAAACCTTCTATATCTAGAAATAGAAAACCTTTGAGGAAACAAAGAAAACCTTCTATATCTAGAAATAATAATCAAATTGAAGGAATAAGTCCCATAAAAGATTAGTTAACAGATCAGATATTTCAATCCTTCTAGCCGAATAGCTAAAATATAGATAAACTTTGCTTTCAGAAGACTAAAAATAAAATCTGAGAGAGAGACAATCATATGTAAAGGGGGGAATATAACCATACCTGTACATAAAACTTCTCAGATATGTCAGAGTAGCTGATCTAGTCCGCCAGTTTGAATCATTGGCTGAAGAAAAAATCACAGATACAGCCTTCTGGAGATGGGGTTCCCAGAAAATCCTCCACTTCAGCAATTCAAAAGCTGCCTTGGCCAGTGTTGATAGGTCTTTATTTGATGTTTCCTTTAATAAGATGGTAACATTTTCTTAGTCATGTAGATGTCTTGTGCAATGCAAAGAAACTAACCAGAAAGGAAAAACCACATAACATGATTTAGACTGTCCTACATCTAATTGCTTGAAAGAAATAATATCTTAAGTAATAAGAGAAACATTAAAACTTAGTAAATGAGTTTATAGGTGAAAATTGATTAGGAGACAAAACATAACAAGGATGAAGAGTTTCAACACGTGAATTACATAAAATTCATATAAACTATACAAAATGGCATCAAAAGGGGCTGGTGCTTAAGATGGTGAAGAACCCACAAGCAATAAGATCATATGGTACAAACATACAGAATAATATTCATGCATTCGTAACATGCACCAAATATAATATGAAGAACTCATTTCGAGCAACTTTGATCTACTATTTAAAATTCAACTGAAAAAGCTAGAACTCTAGGCAAATCACATTCTTCAGGATCAATTCAGAACTAACGATCAACCCTTTCTTAACATGTTGAATATCTTCATTTCTAAGGAAATTTTATCTGGCTATTTTCCTTTAAATACATGCATCTCCAGAGCATGTACCAAAAGCTAAGGAGGATAATTACATAGGTTGTGGAATCGTCCCGTAAGAGCTGAAAATATATCAGACTTACACTTTCTTTGCTGTTGGGTTCATTGCCTTCCTAAGGATTTTAACCTTTCAAATTTTAATGAAACCTTGTATGTCTATCATCTTCCTAAATATGCATGCATCTAAAGAAGCATGTGCCGAAAGCTAAGTCATCATAAGCGTAGCATAGTTCCTTTCCTAACAGCTGGAACTTTGACATGTCATTATATTTGGGGATTTTGTATCAGGACAGGACCAAATAGAGACATTAAGACATCAATGATCAAACACAGAACATACGATTAATAATATAACATAATCATATTGTGTTGTGCTTACCAGCAAGGAAATCACAGGATAAATAAGCCCCACAATTATGTCCAGCAGATAGGAGGATCTTCCGGACTTCAAAGATGCAATGATAAAATGGAATAACTACACAAGTGAAGAAAAATAAATTCATTAGCAGAGTATCAAGGATAATATAAATTAGGTTTAACATAACTGTACTTATGAGTACCGTTTCCATCCATTTGACATCATCTAGTGAGTCACTGTTCAAATGCCCATTTTGCTGACTTATATCTGTCATGTTCTCCATATTGTCTGAATGACTGCTATTTTGAATATTCGTGACTGCTTCTGATGCTTGTTCTGTCAGAAAAATTACCCAACTTTTTTTCTCTTTACCCTGGTTATCAACATCGCTGTTTCCCATATCATGTGAATGATCATGAGCAGATAATGTATGAAGTCGAATATTAGAGCACAGAACAGAGAGAGTCACACCAATAGTTTCCCTTACCTGTGACACACAGCGTTTGCATCAAAACATGACAAGGACATAATAACAAAAGATCATTACAAAATAGGATTAAAAAAAAATCTATATAATGTTCCAGTTTTCTCTCATCAATAAATAGAGATGTTTAATATCCTTCATATAATAGCACTACTCATTCACAACAATATATCAAATTAAGAGTCGAGTTTCATTAAGCATGCACCAGCGAAAAGAATGCAAAACCATTTGGCCATGCTTTCAAGAAACTGTTATTTCAATATTGGGCTACATATAGAGCTTGGGCTTCCACTAATAAGAGGTCAATCTTATTAGTTGCTTTCTTATTTTATCCATGTGAGACTTTGTTTCATTACCACATTCAATACTCTCCTCACATGCTAGCCTCACATTTTTCTTTTTATTGTGACCTCAACACATGCACAATCGGGGGCCTTTTTAAATCAAGGCTACCCCTCCCGTGTAGGCATTTTTCTTTTACATGTGGGTCATTGCAAGCATGTTCTTTTGCAAGTGGGCCGGAAACCACAAGGGGAAGCAACATAAATGGGGCCAAGTCCCAGATCAAAATCTGCTCTATACCCGGTTAGGTTTTTAAATAATTTGATATTGCACTACAGGCAAAGGCTTGGCTTCCCGTGCTAAATGTCAACCTTTTCTAGTAAGGTTTGGCTTCCACCTTTACAAATGGCACATTGCATTTGTATTTTAGCCACGTGGAACTTTATTTAATCACCACTTTCAACATAAACCTTGCCGGAAATACAGAGATAATACTAAATACTCCAGAATTTCCTCACTACACTATGTTGAAATTATTATAAAACCAATCAAGCCAGAACTTGGATAAGATGTTCTTTGTGACGAGTAATAATTTGCTCCACTTAATTAAGTAAAATTACTCCCTGATTTGGGAATTATACAGATAAATGTCCGGCAATTTAGTAATAATCCTAAATGTTTAAGTGAGATAAAAATGACAAATCAAGTATATCCTAAAAGCAACAGAATTTCAGGCTCCAACTATGCTCATGCTGAGGCCAAAATATAATCATAAGGAAAGAAAAAACAACAATACAGGCTATACAACATGCTTATTAGTGCGGGGGGATAGAATATAATCACAAGGAAAGCAAGATCAATAATAGCATGCTTACTTGTGCGGATGAGTGATTCATATTTCCCAATAACTCATCCAGAAGTTTATTATGGAGTTGTATCTCAGTTGTTGGCATGCTTTGTGGGGATATTTCTATTAGAGCAGCAGAAAGAAAAGCATAGCGCTTTGCAACAACAGTGGTAGTTGCTGTGGGAGGCAAAGGTGTCACCAAACCGTCCAAAATTCTCTGTCTCAACATAGGAACTCTTGTACCAAATTTCCCCTTCCCAGTAACTGCATACCGTATGCATGCTGCCCACTCAGGTATAGATTCCACTGATTGTGCTAGAAGAATATTCTGCAACTGGACTACCATCCAGCTGTCCCAAGCTCCTAAAAGACCATCAACATCAGAATGCAATATTCCAGCCAAAGCTTCAGCAGCAACACACTGCCTAGACCTCTCTTTGGCATTTGTAAACTCCTCCAATGAACTTCTAAGTGAAAGCAAAACAGGCATGCCACATTCTTGAACTAACCGCTTAAAAATCCGTGCAAAATTTGAGTAAAAAGTATCACTTCCTAATAAAGAGATCCAACTTGGAGTACGTGGCCATGAAGCTGAAAAGTCAAAGTAAAAGCGTGTGATTGATTTGTCTGCTAGACTCTGGAAAGAAGAATTTCCATAGTTTCCTCGGGAAGATGTGCTGTCAGCATCGGTAACTATATGTATATGAGAAAGACTATTGAAAGTTTCATTGAAAAATCCTTCTTCCTGAAAAATTTGACACAATGCCTCTTCAATGGATGATTTAACATTTCCTTGTGAACCCCCAGAAACGACAGATTGTTCCTCCGCTGAAAGCTTGTAAGGTGATTCTTTCAATAATGTATTTAGAGCTGAGATTGCAAGTATTCTTGTTTGAGGAAGTTGGCTTTTTAAATTCTTTAAGAAATGTCCTGAGAAGAGATCAAGATAAAAATAAAATCAAAAATCAAAAAATTAAAACTTGAAGTCCTACAATTGCGCTCAATCAATAAGAATGCTCTTGAAAAGGCAAGAGCAATCAATCAGCCAACAAGTGCATGTTCTTACCAGCAGTCTCACTAAGGATTTTTGAAGAGCAATTTGGGTCATTCCTAGATGCCATCGCCAACAACAACAGAACTCTATTAGCCATCAGATTGTACCTGACAAATAAAAGTAAAATGCTGAGCTCATACCTAAATGATTTTTGAATATTAGAATCAATGAGGCAACAGAGGCAATGTAGTTCATAACAGTAATGGGATAAAAACCAAATTGGCACTTAAAAGGGTAGTAAGTGGCTGAACACTGAGATATTTACCGCCAATGCAAGCCTGTTGAATCAAAACTCATTGAACCAATCACAGAAACAAAATCGGCAAAATTTGCACCATCTAATTGATTTTCTGATGTTCTGAAAATGCTTCGAGATATTCCCCCAAAGTGGATGTTGTATTTGACAAAAAGCTGCAAACACTCAATCATTAAACTTTAAGTTCGCAAATAAGCCACTAAATATTTTTGTAAGAAATTTACCTCACTGATTGCTTTCTGTGCTTTCAGGGTTTCATGATGGGAGCTTCAATGAAATACATTGAAAGGTAAGATAAGAGTCATAGTTACTGCTTGATATCAAAATAACACACTAAATAAAGTAACAGATACTGCCAAATATGAGAAACTAATGTTACACCTTGAAAGAATCCCTAGGATAAATGAAGAGAATGCCTTTGGATCCTGGAATAACAGAAGATATATCAGAAAAGTTCTCTTTTTATAAAATATGCTTCAAGAATTTTGTCAAGATTGTCTACCGTTGTCAAATGCTTAAGAATAGTTTGTGTGGCAAGAACTGCACAGGAACCTAGTACTGCATACTCTGGTGAGTTGGGATTCTTCAAGTTATCAGTCAGAGAAAGCACACACTTTGCAATCATAGATGGCCATCTCTTGATCATCTTCAATAGAGATTTTCCAGCAAGCCTGCAAAGCAAGTCAGAAATATAAGACCCAGGAAAATTAGTAAGTATCAATAAGAATTCAATGCAATATAAGAAGAAACAGAGATGCTTCTATGAACAATTAAGTTGATCCAGCATCAGTGTCAATAGAACCTTTTGACTAAATAATTTAGGTGGAATATGCGTTGTGACAGATAGCATACATACATAAAAGAAGGGAAGGGGGGTGTCCTACACTGAACAAATCTTAACTCATTGGGTTAAGCCTCTTCAACTATATCCGGACATTATCAATGCATATCACCAAACTACATGCTGGGGATATCTTCTTGTAAATTTGATAATCTTTATTGGTTTCTTAAAGATTAGTGCCTGCTATGTTACAATAACTTTCACTTCCAAAATTCACACAACCACAACCATTTTAGTCGACTAAATAAGGTATTCAAACAGTCTGAATACAAGTATATATTTTTCTTACATGTTTCAGAATTATTAAAGTCCACAACATACTGCATACTTACACACCATGTACAGTACTTGAAGAGACTACAATAAAGTTCAATGCAGGTTTGATCTCAAGAGACCAGAGAATTTAGTAGACTTACGCCCGAACTGTTTCATAGCTATGCAATGAGAGATTTAGAAGATCATCCATCAAAAGGATCAAATGCTCTGGTGGAGAGAAGTTCCCACTAGTACGATATAGATGATAGGCTGATTGTGATGATCTCCATGTACTATGCATGTATGCCTTGTCAATAAGTGCCCACCTAGGCCTGTAATGGAAGCATAGACAATGGTACAAAAGCCAAAATGTAATGTATTGAATAAGTAATGATAAACAAGACCTCATGATGACTTTTTACCTTCTCTTTCCTTTAGAATGAGATGACACAATAAAATTTATCGGGGGCTCAACTATGGCAGCAGATTCCAACTTCCAAGCCTGCCTGTGATCTGTCCATTCATCATATTCCAAACTTCCTGTAATAGAGGGTAGAAAATATTATATGAATTGAAGATAAAATAAATAAATAAAACAGAACAGAGGAGAGGAGAGGAAAAATGGAAATCATCCATATGCAGTCTCCTTTACCATAGTTTCCTAAGGCATCCATGACACGGATAATGAGTATTAATAGGATGCTGTCATCTGATTTTTTCTCCAGAAGGTATCTGCAGAAATTTGAAACAACACTCAGATAATGTATACCGTCTAATCTAAAAGAATAATATTCAGAGGAAGACAAAAATTTTAACATTACTTGCAGGTTTCATGTATAATATCAGCAGCCTTTTGTCGCAGCTCAGTGCTGCCAACAGTTGAACCTGTCCTTCCCGCTATTATAAAAGAACAATGACTTGGGTCTTCTGTCTTCCCATTTCTGGTGGGAATGAAATCTGGCAAGCATGATAAAATGCCTTGCAATGAAGAATTAATACGTAGAAGAGTCACTTTCAAGTGCTCTTTCTCATCCCCTGTGAAAAATTGCATGAAAATGTCAAACTCTCACTTTCACACACACAAAAAGTGCTTTTCAGCAGATTTTCTATGTAAGATATTCGTGAATCTGAGCAGTATTTGGTGAAAACTGAATCATCTAATGAACATGTATGTGCAATACCTGGATCAGAATGGATTTTCGTTTGGCATATTCTCTTAAGATCATCTAAGGCTGCTTCAAAATGAAGTTTTAAAAGTTCATTAGCAAACTGAACCTCGTCATCATTTGGCAGATGCCACTTAGGACCCATCAAAGGCTTATCATTGGGATAATCTTTAGTACTGATCCATTCCTCCAACATAGAAGCATCAGGGTGTCGTAAAACACACCTGAAAAATAAGAATTCTATTTTAAGTAACAAAGAGAGTTCAAATAGAACTATATACAATAAAACATGATGGACAAACCTGTACTGATCGATAGGATAATAAAGAATCAAACTTCCAAGAAGTGAACGAAGAAGATGGTCTCCAGCTCCATTTACCTAATATATGAAAACAAAATTGCTTTCAACAAATAAAAAAATAAATGGAATGGGGAAAATATTAACATAAACAAACAGCATTGTGCTTCTCTTTAAACAAATATATCTATTATAATGAAGTTTCAATTATGCAGGGAAAAATGGTGAGTATAAGGAAAATCCAGACCTTCCATGAGGGGCACTCAAAAGCAGACGTGATAGCTTCTTTAAACTGATCCTTGTAACGAAGAACTGCAGGACCTCCATAACTGATAGCGACTGACAACATTTTTAATTGATAATCAAGTGCAACTTCAAGAGCAGGAGAAATTGTTGGCTTTGCCTGAAAGGTAGAAACAATAAACTCTCACCAAATACAATTTAGGTCCAATAGAAGCAAACAATGAATACATTCAGAAGACAGCAACCTTGGTTGACTCTGAGGAAATAGTAATTCCTCTTCCTCCATATCCTGTAACAGGAGTTCCTTTTAAAGAGGATATAACAGAAGTAAGAACTGGTTCAACAAGTTGAACTACTGCCTCTTCTGGGTTGGAGTGGATGCATGCACAACAAAGTAGTCCAACTTCTGCTATGGCACCAGGAAGAATATTTGTCTTGACAAATTTGGATATTTTCTTAAGAGCCTGTTAGTAAGATTACGTAGGAGTTATTCAACTATCCAGATAATTTAAGCTTCAAAGCAACTGGACCAAGCATTTCAAGCAAAGACCGAGACCTGGTTATATAGCGGCTTTGAAAGTCTCCCAAGCAAAGTTTCAAGCATGCAGTAGTAATAAGGACCATCCTCGACCAGAAAGGTGCCTGATGTTGCTGATGAATGCAGGCCTTCGTTTCTGCAGCAACAATTGTTAGCATGAAAAGAAACCTATGAAAAGGTCAACACAATGTGACTATTTAACAGTTTTCCATTTATGATTGCAGGAAATAAATAAAAATTCCCCAGCTACATAAGAATAAATAAATACAATTTTTATCCAGAAACTAATGAACGTAGTGAGGGGGGGGAAATCCATACATACCCAGAGTGTAAGCACTCAAAAAAAAAAAAAATACAAGAGAGACAAATACCATAAGAAAGAAAAGAAAATTGGAGAAGTTTAAAGAGAAGCCTTATCCAGAATAGGCAAAAAAACGGTATGAAATACACAGCAACTACTTCAGTTGATTAAGAGTAATTTCCATCTTTAAAAACTAGTTCTGTTGCCTTCTCTCGAGATGCTCAAAAAATGCGATGAGGTGATTATTTCCAAACTTGTTACTTCCTATTATTACCTAAAGACCCAGTAAGCTGGGTAACTTTATCAGGGACCTAAAATATAAAAAATGACAACCCATAATTCCTAAGCTCGATGACAACATAAAAACCGACTGACTGATTCACCACTCTGCTTACACATACACATCAATTACCATGGACTTGCCTTCTCCTGATGAGACTGAGCAGCAAACCAAGCAAAGAATAACCTAAGACTGGTTAAGAACTCCCCGCAAAGGCTGTAAACAAGTCAAGCCTTGAATGAGCTGCTCAAGCTCGCCTTGCTAAATACTCAGCTCAAGCTTGATTATAAGGAGCTTGAGCTAAACTCAAGCCTAAGTTTAGGCTAGTTTGATAAGCGAGCCTGGCTCAAGCCTAACTCTCTGAGGGTAGACAGGCAAGTCATTTATTATTTCCTAATTAATATATATTATAATAGTTATCATGTGAAATGTGTATTTTTACATACAAGCATATATAAAACTCTCTCCGTCCCAAAATAAGTGTTTTACTTTCTATTTTGAGAAAAATTAAAGAGAAGTTGGTTAGTGTTGTATATTTCCTTTTCTATCCTCATGCTTATGTGTTGTAACAAAGTTAAGGAATACTAACTAACTTATTATGAGGACATTATTGGTAATTAATGCATAACTAACTCTCTAAAAAAAATTGTTAAATTTGATAATGGCTTACACATAATGGCTTGGGCTTCCACGACTAAAAGGTCAACCTTATTAGTATGCTTTCACTTGTACAATTATATGTAGCCTTTTCACTTTATATTTTACCGATGTGGGTTCACTTAACACTCCCCTTCACGTGCAGGCCGAACAAGAGAGATGGGCATAAGCCCGAGCCTACACGTGGATAGGTGGACTGAAGTCGAGAGGTAAGGCAAACTGACCATTGAACCCAAATGGAATCAGCTCTGATACCATGTTAAATTTGATAATGGGCTACACGTAATGACTTAGACTTCCACTACTAAAAAGTCAACATTATTAGTAGAGTTTCACTTGCACCATTATATGTAGCATTTTCACTTTATATTTTACCGAAATGGGATCACTTAACAGAAACAAGACACTTATTTTGGACAAAAATGTAAATGAAATAGGACACTTATTTTGGAACGGAGAGAGTATCTTATAATTTCTTATATATATTTAGTTCTCTATTGAAAGACTAAATAGAACTTGTTACAACTTCTATTTCATAAATTGATAGTATAGATTTATGTTTGTATTATTTTCAATTGATAATATTATATAGCATGTACCGTGTGTACAAGTATTATTTATATAACGTTTCCATTAAAAAATTAATATTCATGCTCATTGGCATGTACTAAAGGTTTTATTTAAAAATATATATATATGTGAATTTTAATCTATGATAAAACATCATGAGCCCAAATCTATAACCCCGTTCGAACTCAAGTTGAGCCCTGACAATTTTAGGCTCGATTCAATTCGATTACACCCCTAACTCCCCACCCCACGTATAGAGAGGGGGAAAAAACTAGTATAATCCCTTGCCAAATCTGTTGAAAAGAATTCCCTCTGATTTTTAGAATGAAAAGAAAAGGTCAAAAGGGCTGACTGCCATTACTTACAGAACACTGTTTGGTTCCAAGTGGAGAAGTAAAGCGAACAGACGACAAAAAAACTCATCAAGCCATTCAGAAAAGCGAATCATTGGCATGAATGATAACTCATCTGCATTATCTTCAAGAGTTGCCATCTGCATATTTATGTAAGCTAG
Source organism: Pelargonium myrrhifolium (assembly GCA_036897405.1). Taxonomy (NCBI): domain Eukaryota; kingdom Viridiplantae; phylum Streptophyta; class Magnoliopsida; order Geraniales; family Geraniaceae; genus Pelargonium; species Pelargonium myrrhifolium. The sequence continues at coordinate 4,750 of JAYMTK010001767.1, read as the reverse complement.
TAAAATTTTCTTTTTTCACAAAAGTATATGAGTGGAAGAGCAATGTTTGCATCAATGTTGGGTATATGGAGCTTACATTGGAAAACATGGAACCAATCAATTGCATCGTTGCCAAAGTTTTAGGAGGATCGTTGGCATCCATGCCAAGTAATGCATTAGATAATGAAATCATCAGAAGATCAACTAACGCATCAGTGTCTAGATCAACTGGTTTTGCTGAAGAAGCCGATAAAGATGTGAGAAATAGTGAACGCCCAGCAAATGCCACTGACATCACAGCAGTTTTCAACTGGTGGGTGGCAGTCATCTAACTAGGCAAAAGTTGGTGAAAGAGAAGTTAATTTAAAGGAACAAGACAAACAAAAGGATGATTTCTGAACATGCAACCCAAGATGAACAAATGATCAAGTAATTAAGAAAAAGCTCATTATTATGACCACCATACAATTTAATAGTTCCAGCATGTACAGAAATGCATGCAACAGAACTAACCGTCTCTAATGCCATATGGAACCGAGATGCTAAAAATGGAAGAACTAAAGAAGGCTCCACGTAAGACAAAATGGAAGTTGCTGCAGCAACTGTCTCAGAAAGATGCTCATTTTTACTATATTGGCCACGATCGATCAACTTCAGGAGCACATTCACAAAATAGGTCCTTTCTGATTTTCCTAAGTGTTCAGCCTCTATGTTTTCATTTGTGTTCCTGCAGTAACTATAATTTATTAGAAAAGAACAAATAAGCTAGAGCGGCGTGCAAAACATTTCATATACATTCACAAAAAATCTTACTGTTGCTCATGCTGGAGGCGTTTCTGAAATGAAATTACTAAATGGAGCAAAAAACGCTCCAAGGAATAAGTCCAGCGGCCACCATTAGAAGGGTGGTAATATCTATAACATTAACAAAGGAAGAAAAAAAAAACAATTATGCACAAGAGAGATATTTAGAAAGCAGGAACTAGAGTACTTAAATGTTAGAAAACAAACTGTTCTAAGAGGTTGACCAATTTTTTGAAGTGTTCTTGCACCGAACTACCAGGTTTCAACAGATATACCTGCAAATGCAATTGCAAACATAATGATCAGCATTGTAGGATTTACCCATATTGTTAATATGGAGTCTTACGAGCTAGGTAATTACTTTTAAAGTTTTTCTTTACTCTTGGCCCGTAAAATTTTGATAATTGGGCTACATACAATGGCTTGGGCTTTCACTAGAATCACTACTAAAAAGTCAAATTTGTTAGTAGGATTCACTTGCACCATTATATGTAACTCTTCCATTTTATATTTATCCAATATGGCATTATAACCCACTTCAACACATATAAAGGTATTCATGAAAGCTGTGAATTTAGGCCTTAAGTGCATCCATCTTACAATTGATTTCGCGATGGCTTTTGCTGGGGTGACGGTTCTATTGGAGAATAAGAACCTTGTATTTCTGGGAACATCTACAGAAAAAGGATATGATCCACTTCCATTTGCCACAGGAACCTGTCGTTAACAGATAAAAATAAAAACATGACATCTAATGTGAAAACATCATAATAGCTTAGCAAAGAATGTTCAAATACATGCAATAAGAATGTGAGTTCTAGCATGAGCAAATAGAATATTTAATATAAGAATGGAGGAAAGAAAGAAAGAAAGAAAGAAAGGATCAAGAGAAAAGAGATATATGCACCAATTGAAGAATAAAAGACCGAGTAAAAAGTTGTGACAATTAACCAAGTAATTCAAAAGATTACGCAAGTACGCAACTATAGAGACAAACCCTTAATATAAGGATACTGGTAGGAAAGCCAAGAGAAAAGCTAGTAATAAATGAACTTCACATACAAAATAAATATCATCACCACTTGTAACAACAAAAGTGAATTTGTGGCTACCATACGCATGTGCAATGGAAAAGGAAAATAAGAACCTAATGATTTGGGAGTGTAAAAACCTCAATTTCAAATGATTTCTATCATTCAAAAAGGTGATGCCAAGATATCCATGTAAATTGCTTAACCAGTAATGCTACTATAACAACCCACAGCGGTGTTTGTTGAGGAATATATCTGAGCTGATGCATTTATTCATTCGAGAAAATCTTTGGGACTGGGAAAGTTTCTAAGAAAATGAGTTTTTCTCTTACATTTAATAGTTTGCTAATAGAATGGAACATGGTTCATTGGTGTGGTTTTGGCTGTATTGATAACTAGTACACCAGAGGTGCGTCCATCCTGTTCCTCTGTTTGGTTCTAGAGCATTGGTCATTTCTGTGTTATTAGGAATTTATGAGACGCAAATATGGACCCCCGACTGTAATTATCTCTTATTGCTATTATTACAACCCACAAGCAGTTTTTGTTGAAGAATGGATCTGAGCCAATGTACTGATTCATTTAAGAAAATTTTAGGGCACATACAAACCATGTTCAAAAACTACATCTTTTTAATGGAGTACAAATTCAACAAAAAAAAAAAAAATCAAAAAAAATCAACAATATGAAGAATTATACACTTACCTCAAACATATTCAAGTATTTAGAAAACAGAATCGGCAAGAAACTTTCCCAGTCAATGAATTTGTAATTCTTGATAACCCGAGCTGTCACAGCTGCCCACTGACTGTTCCAGAATTGGCAATTTGGTATTGAGTCCCACAGGTCCATGCACTCTTTGATCCAACCACTGTCATGTCATCAATTAGAAATTAATTTGTTCCAGTAAGTCATGTGTCAAACCAAGTGAGATATAAAGGATTAAAAATATGTTCACTGCTTACTGCGAAAAGAAATCCTTGTTGTCCATGTTTGTAGGAAGAAACAGTCTTACAAACCCCGAACCTTCAAAGGATGAATTATGCCATGGATTTTCCAATAAAGATCTGCAAGTTGTTCCATTTTGTGATACGCAATAATATTTTGAAAAGTGAGTGAAATGTAGAAAGACTAAAGACTAGTAACTTCGTCCGATTAGTAAATTTGATTCAGTAAGCATACCCCAGGTATCTATATATCCACCATGCTTATGAGACTAAAATTAATGATTAAAATTTTAGTGTAATATCTTTAGTTCCTTTAAAGTGGTCATATCATAATATATTCCACTGTCATTTATGATTACAAACTATCAGAAACCTTCAAAAAATTCTGATAATTCTGTACTTACCAGATGTTGCTTCTCTGTGTGTGTGTGTGTTTACTGAATAGGTACAACTTAATGTACTCGCTTTGAAATAGTTATTCATTAATTTAAAATGTATATAGATCCAACAAAAGGATGGAGAAAAGTTCAGAATTCCATTATGGTCTCAAAATGATCAAGAATCTACCACGAGGAAAAGCTCAGAACACTCACCTAAACTCGGCCCATATCTCATATGCAGAACCTGGAGGGAAGAACTTTCGGCAAGATCGAACAAGGGATGTAACTGTCTCAAAATGTCTCTGTCTCAATCTCCACCCTTCTGGACCTGTATTTCTGTCACAGATAGAGAATTGAAGGTCACAAGTATATAAAGTTTTCAAAAAACTAAAAGAAAAAATGAACTTATGAACATATTGCAATTGAATCATAGTAAATCATTTCACGGTCATAAAGTTAATGGTTTAGCAAGCTACTAACAAAAATTGTTCCGTCAAAATAATGTAAAGAATGATTGCAAAAACATGACCAAAGATTTAAAGTTAGATAACATGCATTTTGAAAGGTTTAAATTGCTATAAGTGTTAAACTCACAAAATAAATGGCTACAAAAGACTTCAACTTTACAAAGAGAGTACCACCAACAAATATAGATGTAGTAATTTAACCAATCAAGTATAATTAGGAAACATGTTCAAAAGGAGGCATAAACTCACCGGGAGAAATGTGTGTGTATCAAAGTGTCGTACAAAGGCCGCCACTGAACTTTCAAGGATAGCTTTTTCCTGTACTTGTTAAGTATTCTGACTAAGACATTCCCCCATCTAACCTAATTAATCAAACCAAACCATCATATAAGAAGAAACAAGTAATAAAAAATGCCGCCCAATTCATGAGACTCCCCCAATTGCAGGATTCGTGTGTGTAGGGGTGTGCATTCAGTTATTGGATCGGTTATTGTGGATCTTATCAATCTAAACAAACTTATTGATTATCTAAATCCAGTAACCTAGTCATATTATTTTACTTTTCTAACCTAACCTAATTAGACCAAATTATTTCGGTTTGATTTAGTTAGTAGTTTAGTTATTCAACACAATACTATATTATTGGATGAATATTTAATATGAACAATTTTTTATCGAACAAACATCACTTGTTATACAAAAATTAGATAAAAACAGAAGAAAAAATCATACATATAAATAAAATAAAAAAACATTTCAATACTAAAAAATTTATTCAAGAGCTTATCAGTAAACTCACACCACTTTTAAATTCTCTTCACCCCTTACATAATATTAATTATCCTAGTGCATAAGTAATAGAAAGATTATATTGGTGATAGATTCTTGTATAAAAATCGAGCTATATTATAAGATAAGAGATACAATAACGATAATAATCAAAAACTATAAATTATAAATTTATAATCAATAGTATATTTTTTAGAATTTAATATTTATATTACTTAATTTTACCAATCAAAATCAAACCAGAATTTATAATTAATCAAATTAAACGAAATAATCAAACCAATTTTATTTTTCAATTCCGATTTGAATCTATCATAACAAAATAATAAATACCCAAGTGTGTCTTGTGTGTG
>JAYMTK010001766.1:0-15492 GCA_036897405.1 Pelargonium myrrhifolium | reverse complement strand
GAGGTGTCATCACCTCATTGCCTTTGTTAAGTTGCAACTGATATAAAGTTATATCAGTCAACTGATATACAGACATGTGTCGAAATCCTATCTTGTGCAACGGCCTAGTACCCGCAAGTCAAGTAGTTTATTTACATACCTATACATTGAGGGCTAGTGTTTAGGAAAGAGACTTTGTCTCTTGTCTCTACCCTTACACCACCACCACCAATGATGTGTTGAGTGAGAATCGATCCTAGGACCTCCTCCCACTTACACACTTGAAATAACCAAGTGCGCATATATATATATATATATATATATTGATTATACTCATTCAGAACTTACATATAGTAGTATTCATATTTAAATACCGATGAAGACTAACAATTGTGCTGCTGATATCAATATTGTCAAATATTGTTGACATATATGCCAAACTAACAAATTGTTAGATCCTAAGAATATATAAACCTGCGGTCTTCAATGACAATTCAATTCATTATAAGATTCCTTGTTTGTCAATTTTACTTTGAGAATTAAATGAGGTGCAATTTGGGAAAGATATTAGATGGATAATAATATTCAATAAATTAGTTTCAACTCCAAACTCCTGCAAAGTTGCTGTAATAAGACAAAGTTTGCAGAAGTTTGAAACTTTATGTGAATAATTTATTACGTAGTTGGAAGGAGATTTTGATGCTGATTTTCTGCTCTATCTTGCGTTTGTACTTGAAGATTGCTGAATTGCTCCTATTCTGTGGAGACTGGAGAGCAACAAAACTTAAGTTGAAAGTTATTATTATCCTTTTACATTCTTGTCCTCATGTGTCTTGAATTATTACCAAAAAACCCATCCCTCGTTACTCAATACTCACCCATATATTTATCAAATGGTTCTCATTTAATGCTTTTAATTATCCAACAATCTAAACAACGCAAAAATAAGGTTCAGATTACGTTGGTAGTGAATAATTTTTTGTATGTATGTTGATAGTGAATAAAAATAGAGTAATAGAGAATATAAATGGTACCAAACTATAAAATTAATCAAACACTAATATTACTGTAAAGAAGAAACAGTTCCGGCAGCCATAAGGATATGATTATGGAGAAATGAAGAATATAACGTTAATTTTTAACCCCTTTTGCTTTTATCAGTATACAGTAACACACAGTTTTCACTGAAGAATTAAATATCTTGTACACTTAACCAAGACTGTATCCCAATAAAACTATGTTTGTTGCGTCTCGTAATAAACACAAAACGGAGAGAAAATAAACAAACAAAAAAGTACGTGACCCTTGTACAGTGCTTGCCTTGTCGTTGAAGGATAGATCCGAAATTGAACCTGGGAAGAGGCAGACCACACCATTAGTCTGTCAAGAGACGTCCAAAAAATGTTGTCACCTTAGGATAGAGACTGGTTCTGGTTCTGGTTCTGGTTCTGGTTCTGCTGGGAAGAACAAGAAAAACAAAACCAAAAAAACATAATAATTAATTGGAGCGACATGTGATATCCCGAACTGGCCCCAGCTTAGGTCATTCAACACTGGGAATAAGATAGAGTATCACAGATGGTTGGTTGGTTCCAAATTCAAATTCACTTGGTAAATTTTACGCTGAAACACTCAGAACCAACTCCTGGAGAACCACTAGACTTGTAAAGCAACATGAGACCACAATCCGGGTGGATTTAGATGGATATATGCTAAACTTTCGACTGTTTTGAGAAAATTATGATAAATCCAAAAGACGATGATGGGTCATTTGTCTGATGTTATTTGGTCATATTTGCTTTATGCAGCGGAAGGGAGGGCGAAACATTCCATAAATTCAAAATGGAACACTTATTTGCGGACCCATTATATGGTTGGATCCCAGTTTCTTTTGCAGTGGCATTAAATACACAGCACATATGGACCCTCCCGGACTCTTTAACAAAGTTTGGTGGGACATACAGGCTTTCAATCAAGTGTATCCTAGCTGCAACTATAATTCTACATGTTTGTGTTGAGAGGACTGAATCAAAATAAATACACGTGAAAATATTTACCTTTGTTTGGAGGATTTTCTGGCTGTCGCTGAAGTACTGGTTTGGATGATTAATCCCAGCGTCACACGATGAGCCATGAATAGCTTCAAACGTTAAGGTGCATGCCAACTGCACATCATATTGTCATTAACTCCATGAGAGAGGAAAAAACTCAAAAAGCACTCCCAAACAAGTACAGTGATAGCTTTATATCTTATGACCTGGTAATGTCTATTGCGTTTTTTTTCCATCACATCCTCCACTGCGCGACTGCTCAAACCCATTCTACCAAGGGCAGCTCTTAAGTTCTCCTCACTGTCACATAACAACGACAGGCCAATAAGAATCAAATAATTTGTCTCAAGAATCCATCTATCTCATCTTGCCCTAAAACAATTTCCTTTAATGAACCAGTGTTATTGTTTTACCGACCTGAAATGTCTATAAGGGCAGCCATGATGATCTCCAACACCAGGAGTAGATGAGATGATCTTTTGACAAGAATACGGTGTGTAATCCTGCAAAAACCATACAAGAATGATGAGAAACAGACTAACTCAGGAATAACTGATTCCTCTTGAGCATTCAAGTTTGAAAGGGCAATGGAGGACAAAAGGTGATCTCAGAATGACGTGTTGAAATACACTTCAAGTGATACAGAGTTTGATGCCTTACTGTTCTCTTCCCTTCTCTTCCATAATTATGGCGTATACCGTATGCATATTCTTTGTCAAACCTCTCAGCCCCAACCTACAATAGAAAAAATCAAAAGCATAAATTTTATGAAATAGTAGGTGATTTGCAAGCACCAAATACTTGCTTATCAAGACATAATTCACAGTAGAAATGAAAACTCAAGGAAACAATTCCGAGTATAGAATAGACCTTATTTGGGCCATACTTACCTTGTGGGAGAACTCAGCTTTCCAAAATGCAAGGGCATCATCCAGCTTCAACCCAACACCCTACACATGGAGAGAAGGCTTATGAAAGCATATTTACTACCCATATAATTAACTTCTCATCGCTGTTATCGACTGCTCATCATGCAAATAGCAGAGGACACAGAACATTATTCCGGCCCATATTAATGGATTAATATAATTCATTCTCATGTTTTACTTTACAACTCTAGAACAATAATAGCTCTGATCAATCAAAGTCCAGACCAAAAACAAAAAAGTTACTGAATGAGTAACAAGTATGTATCCCATACATGACTAATGACTGACTGAATGAGTAACAAGTATGTATCCCATACATGACTAATGACTGAAGCACGCAAGTATACACACATGACAAAGATAAACACACACACATGCACTAGGATTAGAAATACAACCTTGAGGAAAAGACCTAATTGCATCCTCCCTCCATGCTTTAAATGATGATCTTCTCTAAGCTGCAAATAAGTGGCATTATATTAAAAGAAAGAATGCACAGATAGTTATAATGACTAACAATTCCGGGGGGCATTGAGGGAAAGAGATGTAACAATCCCAAATTTGTAATCGTTCAATCATTACCTTCTCAAAGAGGTGGCTCATACAAAGCGGAAATGAACTTTTAGATACTTGGTCAAGGTCTTTTATTGATATCTCAGCAAACCCTCTGGCCTGAAAGGGCAGTAGACCTCCATATCAAACATCATCTACTTGAAAACCACTGATTAAAGGATATTATAAGCTAATGCATAATATTAAAGTACCTCCGTATAGTCCGGACCTAGATAGCTTGAGGAAAGGGCTTCGACGATCTAGAACACACAAAATGCATGTCAAGAACAATTCTAGAAAACGTGTAACACAACAAACAGGTCACAATCCAATACTCACAGGGCTTAACCGATCCTTCTCTTGTTCTTTAATGGTAGAGATCCATTTTCTGCAAGCAAAAGCTACATCTCTTGAGAACTAAACGCTTACACATGTCTCATATGTAACTAACACATAAGAATTCAAGGTTTCAACGATTCCTCATGAAAGTAAGAATCATGGTTCTCAAAACAAAATAAATCATATTTTTTTTCTGAATTTCAAATAGACAATAATAACCTGTTTGTTAGACTGAGTGCCTTCGATAAATAACTGCGAAATTGAGTAACGACAAAGGAGAACACCTAAAAAAGGACACGCATAACCTTTAATAAGAATTTCTCATATACATTGTTCTATGGATTGATACAAAATTAATAAAACATGAACATTTACCTGATTCTTAGCAACATATGCATGTCCTTTGTGGATATATACTCGACGACCAGCTACAAGCTCTGGAACTTCTTCAAATGGCACCTTCATTGGTTGAGGAATGGAAAACAGAGATCAGCCAATATCAAATTAGAATAATATATTGATGAGTAGAAGAACGGAAACTCCTCAAGCCCAATTTCATGCACAAACTTCACCATCATAAATTTCTATATCATTCTTGAAATTCAAGAATGGGGTCTTATTCTTGTATACCTGGGAGCTAATGAGCACATAAATCATAACATAATGGAAGGCAATAATGTTCAGATAATACTTCAAATCATAACCTATCCTCTTGACTAGAAGAAAGTTTCCATGTTATTAACATTTGGACAAGATTGAAATCATTAACGGTTTAAAGAGATGAACTAAAAGAAAAGGGATACAAACCTTGTAAAATAAAGCATCAGCTGCAGAGGAGAAAAAGGACAAAGAAAAAAAAGGAAACATGTTAGCGGAAAACAAATGACGGAAAAAAATGCTTTATCAATACAAGTCATTGAGCAACATTAGACATACCTATCAAGTGAAATTACAAAAGCTAAAGAGTTTCAAATTGTACACATGAAGAGTCTTTTAGTGTGTGATAGGCAACGCCATAATAAGGAATGGAAATAGAAAGGTATATGTAAATTGGCCAAAGAAGACAGTGAATACTAATTACCCTGCTCCTACCTGTGGGTAAAGGCTGACCAATGGAACGCGCGACTTGACCCAATTTGTCCTTCATAGCCTATAGGTAAAAAGGGAAATCGGCAGTTGAAAAATGTGTTACAATTACTACAGAAATTTAACATACTTATGTAGTGTGTGATTAGCTTAACAAGGAAATTTAACAGATGGGACTATAATTACCTCGAACTCTGCATTAGTAACTGCTTTGTAGGGAAGGTCGAGCTCTGCGATTATCGCCCTCTTTAAAGCCGGAGGCATTATATGCAATCAGTCAAACATTCAACTTCGACTTGTGTAACTAACCTAAACAGCATGTGAAATGATAAACTTCCTACCTGAGCTTCAGCACTTTCAAGCTTAAAACGGTAACGGAAGAGGGCAGTTTCCATGGAAAGAAACCATTTTCTCAAATCCTCCCTACCAGAAATAATTAAGTACAGGAAATTTTTAATAAACAAAATATATAAAATACACCAACGAGATTAAAATTAGAACCAAGAAAAGAATTGCTTACGTTCTGCAATATACTAGACGCAGAACAAAGTGAGAAATTATATCCTTGCTCACAACCTCAGATGCCTGTGGATGCCTCATATTTGCCTTCCACAAATCTAATGCCTACAGAAAGACAAGTGTGCAAAAAAAAAAATCAGAAAATGATTCATAAGGGAAAAGGACGAACCTTTACCCAACTTAGAGAGTGTTACCAATTTCTCCATTTCTTCAGGTTTCTTTCCTCGAGATAATCCATCAGAAATTCCTTTAAGAACTACATTGAACAAACCGAGATTTGATTTCAAAAATAAATAATAAATAAGTAAAAGGGTAACCCTAGAGTTTGCCAAACAGAAAATTACAGTAGAATGAAGAAAAATAAGCCAAAATTTGATTTCTCTCAAGTTTTATGACTGTGTTCTCAAGTTAATTTGAGTATCTCATTTGTGAATTCTTATACAGAAAATGCAACTCTGATTTCTTTTCTCTTAACACAAATCCAGAAACAAAAAAAAAAAAAAAAACTTAAAACACAAAATTACTGATTAAAAGTGGAAAAAAGAAAAAGAAATTTAATAGAAATGAACGAATACCTCGAAGGCGATCCATGGGGAAGAGCTCGAATTCTTCGAGTCTGACTTCAAGAGCTGGAGCAGAGCGGTAGAGAGGGAGTGTTGGAACGACATCGTTCGAGGAAGAGATCCTCTGAGATCGGACGATTTCCATTGCGGACCGGAGGGAAAATGTGAGCAACGAGACCTAATGAGTTGTAAATCTGGCGCCGGCGCCGACGTAGTGTTTTTCTGTTCTTCACCGCAAACAAGCGCGCCAAAATATAGGAATGACCTGAAAATGGCGGGAAATGGGAATTGTGTATAGTCTATAGTATCTGCTCACAACTCGACGAGTCGACGAGATAACCAGAGTTGTCGGCCATGAGGGTCACCGACTCACTAAGTGTTCGGTACTATGATGGGCCTCGTATGAGACGGCCCAAACCAGCATGACAAAGCACTGCACTACATACAGTTACTAGGCTTTTCTGTAAATCGAAGATAAATTTCTATTTGCATGTTGTTCTTTTTTTTTTGCTTTTTCTTTTTCTTTTTCTTTTGAAAATTAAAATTTGGCTCAATGGGCCTATAAATTTCTTTTAGAATTAGACTTTTCTCCCCATTTTTAATTATCTTATTAGAGAATAACTTAATGGTAAGACACAATTTTTTTAGTGGAGATTGTGAGTTCGAATCTCATTGGGTTGGGCTGAGGTAGTGTTTGAGTTAAAAAACAGAGTTGCCTCTTATTGTGTATCTCAACTAATAAAAAAAAAAGAGTTGTAACTAGTTTATCTAAAAAATGTTATTGATAATTTCTAAAATAAATAGTTATATTGTGACAATTTTTTATATATAAAAAGTAGACTAATAGTTTAAGACATCGGATCTAAGTATTATGAATTATAGATTTTGATGCGTCGTGTTGACTCATGGTCAACAAAACACCGGAGCACGCTTTGTTGTACAAGTTTTGTTGTTGTAAGAGTAATTTAGTCAAACTTTCATTAACTAAAATTCAAGAGACACTTAGGGGGCGTTCGTTTAATAAATTTTAATTGAATTCCTATGAATCTAGAACATGTTAGGTATTAAATTTTTACAATTATTGCGAATTTTTAACTTTTTGAGAATGACATATTTGTAATTAGAAAAATATTATCTTTTTGAGATTGACATATTTATAATTAGAAAAATATGATTGAATGATGAGAATTGGTGGATCCGATGGTTTAAAATTGGGATTTCAAATGTAAAGAAAGTAAGTTGTAACTATTTTAATTAAGTTAAAAAAATTAATTAAACGAACGTCATCTTAAATTTCACCTCAAACGTGAGAGTAAACATCTCTATCATTATCTTGTGACAGGTTGTTGAGAATAGCTACCCTGCTTTAGTGATGTCACCAGTTCAAATTATAATTTTGTAAACCATATGATATATCATGGTGATGTAAAAATATTGTCATATTGACATGACATTATGTCAATGATATCGTCGCAATTTGATTCATAACCAAACCTTTTTTCATTTAAACCTAGTTCTATGATTCTATCCCCTTGACCACCCCAATGATCATCCTATTATAATATTGCAAGAGACACTGATAGATGCAGTATAGAGACCAAAGCTCTTATATTTGCTACAATTCAATCCCATATATTTCCACCGAAGACGTTACATTACATAATAATTGATGACAATGAATGGACCGTCTTTGTTCACCTTGTCAATCCCCTCCCTTCAACTAGTTTTATACACAAAAATCTAACAAGTAAACCTTGTGACCTAAACACGCAATACTACAAAATCAGTGCCCGGTCCTTTCTCTATGAACTCGGCTCATGCACTTACTATTTCAAAGGAAAATCTCCGGCAAGCGACAGCTCTATCTTCAAAAGAACTATCAATGCAATTGATTCACAATGCATTGTTACTCAATTTGAAAGAACTTGCCAAACTGTGTGCTCTACTGAGAAAAGTAGCTTTCATTCCAAGGAAACGAGAACTTGAGGACCTATCGATCCTATCTTCTGAAGCGCTAATCTCATTTAGAAGTTCAGGTCTCCTTGATGACTTGGATGCTTCAGAAACTCCACTGATATCCTGCTACAATTTGGAAATGATGAGTCTCAAGGTATGTCGGTGAAAAAAAGAGTAAAAAGAAAGCTAATGCTGACCTTAAAGCCAGATGCGGAGACAGCATTTTGTAGGGGTCGCTGGACCTGGAAATTATCAAATTGGGCAAGGAAAAAAAGTAAGCATGGGTTACAGTATAACCACTATTTTAGTATACTGAAATCCAAAACTAAGTTCCATAATTACACCTCTTCAGAGAGAACAGTTATGATTTGTGTGCAAATAGTCAGTAACATATGCATACCATATATTAGTAACAACTGTGATATCACAACAATTAACAATGCACAAGACTTGCCACAATGGGCAAGAATCTCCCAGCTTCTATGGGAAAACAATTCATTGCAATTGTCAAATGATTGTTGGGGCAGGTTTCATGCCAAGTGCACAATACTGGTTTCAAGTTTCAACAGGAAGTATCCTATATATATATATATATATAGTAAAAAGAGTTTGAGAAGTAAAAGCATGCGCTAATTCATAGACGAACTCCAAATTGGACCACCATGTAAGTGGGTGAGCTAAACCAGTTAAGTATGCCAGAGTAACTCAATGAATAGACCAAAAAGTAGGTTAAACAACCTTGTGAGATCCGGAGGAACCACATGGAGATGGTGGTTCAAGGAATAGACCAGAAGCAGGCGAAGATTCGACCTGCAGACGCACCAAACATAGAAGAAGAACTAGGTAAGCAAAGCATAAAATAATCACAAACATACCCAAAACATAGTATCTATTTCAGCAAAGTAAGCTCATATATTTCGATTCCTTGGACAGCACTAGTTTAGAGAAGGCAAGGGGAGTCTGAAAGACTACTCATTTCAGCATAGCATGTACACAATAATTAGGTAGAAGTGAAAACAAGAAATATTATTATTTTCTTTTTCCAGTGAGTTTGTGAATTTTCTACACGGATGCTTTGTAAGCTCTGGGATAGAATATACCCTTGGTGAGGGAGTTGGCAGTTGTTCAATAGTTGCCCTGGGGGAATTGGATGGCAAAACCTACAGTATCCAGAGAACATTGTTAAATAAATTGAAAATATCAAATTGAAAACATGAGATCTTAAAGCAAAAGAACATTTTGCAAGCCATAAATCAATTTTGAAAATTTTAAGTGATATACTATGAGATTCGAGTAATATAGAGAATGAACAGTGATAAAATGGAGCAAACCCTGACACACAGTTACTTCAAAGTAACTCAGGGAACTCGTTTATTTAGTAGTATTGTACAAAGAGGGGAAGATTTGTCCATGCCTGTGTGCGTTTATTGGTGCCACCATTCTCCACTGTCAAAGCAAAATGGCATAATTTCTCCACTCCAGCATTTGTTGCATCCTAGCAAAATAATCAGTGATGACATAAGTTTAAGCAAATCTCTAATAATTGAATGGAAATAAAGTTACTAACTAATATAATTGGTACCTGGAGGACTTCTATCCTACTGATTTTAGTCTCCTGTGACATGGAAGGATCAAATTAGTCTTGATTTAAACTAACGACAGTGGTTATATTAAAACTTCAACAAGTTGAGTCACCAGTGTTTTGACTGCATGGCGAACGGAATTAACATCCAGGCTAAAGATCTCTGCTTTCCCTCGTAGTTCAGAAACCTAAACAGTTTAATCAATGTTTGGTCAATACTCAACTGAAGTAAGCAATAAACAACTAATTAGAACATAAATTTGGCTAACCTGTTCTTCTGTAGCAGTAGTAAGTCTAGCTACATTATCCAAACTAGAATCCACGCTATCAATTCTTGAAGATAATTTCTGCTTGGTGGCCTGGAAAATCAATTAAAAAATCTTTTGAAGAAACAAAATCTTGTCATCTTTCTTTTGGAATACAGTAATGATTAGTAGATCTATGTACAGTATATCCCTATTTTTATTCTGACTGATAGGAGAAAAATTGGCAATGTGCCAAAATAACTCTGTAGAGTAGCCCAGCCACAGGAGCAAATATGAATGCTGAATTGAACTTTTACATCTTCTAACATATAAAACAAGATTACACAGAAAAAAGAGGGAGGAGGAGAAAGAAGGAACAAACTTACGGCGATTGACGAATAGACATTCTCAAGCTGTTTAGATACAGAATTGCAAGCATCAGATAAACTACGCCTTGTTGCAAACATCATATCAGGGAGCTTCCAACCCTGAAAATATTCAATAATCAAGAGCTTACTGCATCAGCTAACTGTAAACAAACAAGTGAGCAGCAAAATATACAAGTTAAAGAGGATCAGAATATTTGCAAAGGTGGAATAGTTGAAGTCAGTAGAGGAAAGACACAAAGACAAGAGTGGCAATAAATAATTAAATAGCCTTTTAGTGGCATTGTGCTAATAGCATAATGTTGTGAAAAACTGTAGTTAGAGCATTCTCAGTCAACAAAATATAAAAATCATAAAGACAAGAGTGATACCTTCCACCAAACATAGCCATATCCTACAACCACGATAACAATAACAACACCGTATTTGCTAGAACCTGCATAAAAAAAAAAGACAATTAAAATAATGCTAGGCAACAAGTACAACAAAGGTACTAAGCAGTTATAAGTTAGGACAAATAATAAATTGCCATCATGAGTAGAAATAAAATTTATGAACCACAGATCAATAACTTCCATGTCATGTAATATTGATATAGTATATGGAAAGTGGAAAGTGGAAAGTGGAAACTGACATAAGAAAAAAGAAAAATAACACTGCTTGGCTATTTGAAAAAGAATTCCTCATACTCGTAATCTAGAAAACATAGATATAGTCAAACATATAATCCCTTCCAGAATTTTAAATAAGAACACAATCATATAAACATAGAACAAAATACCCATCAGATGCAATATGTAAGTCATGATCTAAAAAAGCAACCTTCACAACCATATTATAGAATTCAAACTTTAGAAAGCAAAAAATTGAAACTGAAATATAATTCTTCTTCTTTTAAGAATAGAAAATAAGTGCAGCATCAAAACAAAAAATCCCATCATTCACATCAGAAGAAAGGATATACAAACCTCTTCCACTTGTAGTTATTATTGTAACTGACTTATTTGATGCCAAGAGTTGCAATTCTTGACGTAAGCTGTTCACCTGGAAAGATCAAATGCTCCCTCAGCATCTGTTTTTACAAGTTCAAGAACAAATTTCTAGGATGATACACAAGCAATCCAATTAACTATAATGAAAGGCCACAGAAAAATAGCCAGAAATTTCAAAGGAATTAGCACAATTAAACTATTTGCAATAGAAGATGGAAAGATTATAAAATGAAATGTTTGACCATCCCCTTAGAATAATTCTCATTGTACCATTATTAGAGCTCTCATCGGTCCACGACTGAACCGTTTTTTTTTTCTTCAAAATTTTCAGACTGAAGATGGTATTGGAAATAATCTGGTCCCAAATCGGATTGGATTAGACCGAAACTAATTTAAAAATTACATTTTGAAGAGAATTTTTTTATATAAAAAAAATGTACGGACTGAATTGGATGAGCAATAATGAACTGAATTGGACAAAAAGTAATAATTTCTATAAATAAATAAAAAATCATTTCCTCAGAGAATAAATCGAAAAATAAAATTTGCTCCATACCAGTCTTTAAAGACCCCTATCATTGGTCAACTAGTAACTAATGAAAGCCCTTGCCTAACACTTGCAATCACCTCTCCTGAGTAACGACACAAATATGCTGACAAACATCATAGATGACAAAATAAATTGCACGCGACTTCAAGGTAACACATTGCAGACGTCAATATAACTAACGGTCCATGTTATTCTAACAACTAGCAGAAAAAAATAATCTTCAGCAGGTGCAGCTTACCCCCAAGCACTTGTAGAAAAAAACTTTAAAAGGTAAAATAATTTCTACAGCTAGAAATCACTTAAGGAAATATGTAATGTAAACACTAAGTATCTTCAATAATTTATAGTCAAGACAATATATGAAATTGATTGAAAGAAACTAAAAAGATGAAGTATTTACCTATATACCTTACTATAATACTTAGAGAGTAGTACGTAAACAGAGAATGCTGGATTCAGAAATATATGTAGAGTATACAAGGAAAATATGCAAACCTGAGCCATCAAAGCATCATTCGGAGGCTTCTTACCGGACTGGGTAGAACTGTCATCCTTAATTTGCCTCCAGAGAATCTGTAAATAGCAGTAAAATTTTGTTGACTAGCATGGAAAAGACTAATGATCAAAGAAAATATTTTAGATAATATCACTTACCCTAAAAAGAAAAAGGCAATGATGAGTTAGAAAAGGAAAAAAAAAACAATAAGAAAAGATATTCAAGGAGCCAATATAATAGCATAACGCCAATCCATCCATTGCCTAGAGAAATCACTTGTGAGACCGCAGAGTAAAACCTGATGTCCCTAGCTAGTAACATGCCCAAAATATTTATGCCTGAATCTGGGGGAAATTTAGAGTTACTGGACCTTATGAGGTTCCCCATTGTCAAAAAATAAAAAGGTTGAACAAAAAAATTAAATATATGACCATAACAAAGTCAACTTCCAGGCTTCAAGTTTTATGTCTCAATAAGCAGAACCAAAACTGATACTCTGAAGCATATTACAATACTTGGAACGGCACATATAACAAACATGTACACCCAACTTTTGCCACATATAATCAATCTGATATCCAAAAGGTTGAGGCAGAATTTCTATAGTTGTACACAAGAGTTTCTCATTACTCTTATAAAAGTAAGGGATAGTGGAAACCAGTTATATTCAATCTAAGACAGTTAAAAGCAAAGCAAAAATACTAATGCATTAAGAATTCCTCAAACCAACAGTTCCAGTCAAAGAAAGTACCTTGGTAGCACCAGAGAAAAAATCAGAGACAATTGATGCACGCCCTTCTTTTGCAGCAAGAACTGACCCTGCAATACCTATAAGATATATAAACAAACACTCAGTAGGGTAAGTAGTTGATTTCACTTGGTCCTAAGACCTCCCTCGAGGTCTCAAGTTCGAGCCTCGGTGTTTGTATGCTTGCTGATCAAAAAATAAAATAAAACCTATAAGATATAAGAGGAAAGATCCATTAGTAAGGCTGTGATTTCCTCAAGGAAACTAACCACCTCAAATTCCCTTTCAAAAGGAACAGCTTAACATAAATGTATATAAAAAGGTAAGGCAAAAGCTATATAAATCTATGACTTGTAAACCTACTACCTACACATTAAGTATCACAAACTCGGAGGAACCTTAAACTTTTAAGAGCAAGTAATGGCCCAATAATCCGCAAGAACCCCTTCAATAATGTTTCTAAACTTGCATTGCAAATTCCAGCTCGAAACGGTCAGTGACTTCACCAAAACCACCGCATCTAAGCACTTATGAAAACGCACATTGCCATAAATCCCAACGCAATTTTAATGGTTTACCCTCACACATAAACTAAATCCACTGTCACTAAAACTACGAATGCACAACTTCTCACACACTCAAACAATGCATATTCCCAATTCGAAGGGAAAATCAAATGTTCCCACCAATTTTAAAGCCCAGATATCTGACGAGCACTCAACAAAATTGGCTAAATAAATAAATAAAAATACTACATATTAATTGATTTGAAATTCATATTAGCGAAAACGGCGAAAGCACAGACGAGCAGAACACGAAAACAGGTTCTAAACAAGTGAATTCGGGGAGGTATTGTACGGACCTGCACCAACGAGGATGGTGATCTTTGCCAGAGGAAGAGCCATCGCCGGTAATGTGTGAATGTATGGAACCGTGAGCTAATTTACGAAACGACGCAGCATCAGAACGTAAATGGGAATCGGAAGATCAGTTTAGGTTTCACAGATGAATGTGATTGCTGAGCAACAAAAGCTCTGTTTTTTTTTTTTTTTTTTCTCTTTTTTTCTTAACTGACCTTGAGCAGTTGAGCCTGCGTAAGCAACAACCCAGCCCTATTTTTGAACAAGGAAGCTGCACAGTGCACGATACCTTTAATTTTAAATTACGAAAATGCCCTTTTTGTAACTGATTCTTCTTCTGAGTTCTGCACAACGTTTAACGTTAAAATAGAAAAATGTTTTTTTTTTTCTTCATACCAGACATAATCATGGACAAAATGTTCCGAGTATAAGTGGAATTAGATCAAGAAAATAACGTCAAATAAATGTGCATGCATGCACCGTAGTGTCACGTCCCGAAAGAATGGGTCTTCCCCGGACATCTAAAAGTGGTCTTCGCCATGCGGCATACTCCTGTACTTGCGGATGGATGCTGATCATTGTGCTTATATTGTGCAGGTATAACCTATTTTGTCAGGATATGTGCGCTTGACGTCCATGAAAAAGGCTGGCCCTTCTCTTCCGAATGTGGGAGTTAAAGGCGCCGCACGGGGCTGATCCTTTCAGGCCGTGACAGTAGAGATTATTTATTTCCATGTTTAGTAAGTGCTAATATTGCACATGAATCTACACATATATATAGTTTCTGTAGTTTTAAAAGGAATTGCAGATGTGCATCTGTGTCAAGATATGGTCAAAAGGATGATTTAAAACGTAAAAGAACGGAAAAAAAAAAAAAAAACTATCTACCCGTATTAAACATATACTCTCAAAAGCTAACATATATACAGTGAAGACGAGGATGATACCAATACGTCTACAAGTGGAACGAATAGTCATGGTATTGGTGATGAAATAAACAGAAAAACAAGATTAAACATGTCAGATTTGCTAAATATGTGTTTATTCAACTATAAAAGTATCGAAGAACTGCAAATAAAAAAAGATCAATGGTGGTTCAAAGAAAATGCATTGATGAAAAACTAGAAATAAAAAAAGAGCGGTTAAAGTTTCCATTTTTTTTTTTTAACATATAACCCACTTTTATTCCACAACTCTTCAATCAACATATTACAGGACAAAGCAGACGAGAGCGTGAGTGTTTGGGAGGTTGAGGGAAGTTATAGGTTTTTAGGGTTTTTAGGGTTAGTGGGGTGCGGCGGCTGGAAAGGATAGAGGTTGAGGGAATCAGGTGAGTGAATCAGTGGAGGAGAGAGGATAAGAGAGAGAAGGGAATGGGTGTTGGGGTCGGTGGAGTGGGTAGGGTTGCAGTGAAGGTTGGGGAGTGTGCAGTTAGGCTTTATAAGGGTGTGGGGTGTGAGTGTGGGGATATGGCTTTGAGCGGAAATAGGGTGGGGATGGAACCAGGGTGCGGTGGGAACGGGAGTGGTGGGGAGAGAGGGGAGGGACGAGGCGCACTGGAGAAAGGGGGAGGCAGCGGGGCGGCGGATGTAGAGGATCGCACGGTGGTAGGGCTGGGACTGCTTCGGCTGGCGGAAGAAGAGGATGGGGCGTGGACCT
>JAYMTK010001765.1:0-15494 GCA_036897405.1 Pelargonium myrrhifolium | reverse complement strand
AAGGAGGCGAAGCTTGGTGCTGGGCTCGGCTACGGCTTCGCGTCTGGCGGAGTGCTACTGATACGCCGCCGCCGACGGTGGAAGATGGGAGGCGGCAGCAGTGGAGCTCTGTACATGAGCTACCGGAGAAGAAGAGAAGAGGAAAAGAGTGTTGTGATTTTTTTTTGGTTTTTTTTATATATTAATTTTTAATTATTTTAAATTAGTATTATATTATTTTCATTTAAAATGAAAATAAAATATAAGGGTATTTTTATCTTTTTGCGTGCTAACTGATGGAATTTCTAACAGAATCGGAAAAAAATCTAACAGGGTAGTAACGTGATGGAAAAAAATCTAACAGGGCAGTAACATTATGAGACAGGGTAGTAACATGATAAATGGGTATCTAAGAGGGTAGTAACATAAAATATTCTCTTATTTTTATGCTTGTCACAACACACACAAATCAATCCCCCAATTATTTCTTGTTTTGCTTAGTTTATTTTAGTTTCTCACTAGACCTACCATACTAGCCTATAGTTTACTGTACCAACTCTCTGAGGATCGATATCTAGACTTCACGTCCTATTCTACTTGGTGCGACTCCGGTATACTTGCCGGGTGAGTGCCAGTGAGGCATTATTGATGATAGAGGTTTAATTTATTGGGATATACATTGTATAATTTGTTTTATTGTTTAGCATTTTGGTTTGCCTAAAGCAATATAGTTTGGTACACTTTTCATAATTGTTAGGGTGAGATTACCCTTTCATTTGATTTTTTACAGAGTGTATGCATTGCATGTAGTAAGTTCATGCCCGACTTTAGGCTTGATGCACGTCATGCCTAGAGTGACCGTAGTGTGTATCACCCATGATGACCTCTCGAAGGTGAGGGTCATCACAGTTGGTATCAGAGCATTAGGTTGCATATGGTCGGATCTAGAGGTTATGTGTCCATTACATAGAGAGTAACAGAGCTAGAAGCCATGATCAAACCTCTGAGTATGGCTTGGTGGTCGCGACATCAAGGCACAATCAAGGTGTTGATCATGGATCCAACAATTTTAGAGAGTCGGGGTATAAGAGTTATTAAGGTAGGAAACATGAACGGAACTTTGGGTGTGACTTGGTGGTCGCGACACCAAGGCATATTCAAGGGGCCGATCATGAATCCAACAATTTTTTTAGGGTCGGAGTATAAGTTGATTGTTATGATTTTTGTAGGTATAAATTTATTGTGTGTATTTTCATTATGTTGATGTCTCTTAAAATTAGTAACTTTACACTTAATGTTAAGTGACCTTTTAAAGCCGCTCGGCATAGGTAAGAGAACAATGCTTTCATGTTCAATTCATTAATGGCATCGTAGGAGATAGTAGGGTTACATATCTGATCATAAAATGTAGAATGATTCATGTAGAAACAATGTTTGGCTATATATTTGACTTGTTAAATTTGGCGCGCATTGTGCAAATTTTTTGGGGTACGAGTTGTATCTCCTTTCCACCACCGATATAGGAGTCTCCCATTGTTACTAGGTAAGAGGAATTTCAATAAGAAGATAGACAATTTATGAATTTTGTGAAATTTGATTCGCTGATGTGTTCTTAAACTATAAGGGGTTTGGATGTCAATAAGTTTGTTAATGGAATAGATAGTTCTAGGCGAACCACAAGATATGGTGATAAATGTTTTTGGATTTAGTACTATGACATTTTTTTATGGTATGATAATTACTTTTTAGTTAGATCTTTATTCTTTGAGAACTACTCCTAGTACTTGAGAAGGATTTGAGAAAGAATTTTGGAATATGTTAATTTTATGTCTATGAATGATGCACTTGTTGGAGAGTTTGGTGACCCTTGATAGACTATAGGGATATATGTGACTAATTATGCAAATATATTCTTTGAGCTTCTTAGGTTTGCTCTCTATCTATTTAACATTGATCAGGTGATTGTGACTATAAGACACTAAAGATGAGGATCTCATGTTTGAGAACTAGTAAAATTGTGTGCTTAGGAATGAAGAGCATAGAAAGTACTATATGTTGTCATGGAACTAAGATGCTTGAGCATTCAGTATATAAGTTGTAGATATGTTCACACTTTGTTCTTTTGGTATTTCAATATTGTTTGATTTGAGTGTTACATTTTCTTTTATATAGTTTTGATTGTTGCATTTTGGAATAGTTTATTCGGTGCCTATGAATGATTTCATGTGTGTTGAGACTCTCCTATAGCGAAACAAAGGTATAAAGAGTTTGTAAATGGCAAAGGTTAAAAAAAAAGTTTTGATAGTGTTATAAGTTCTCGATGTATTGAAATTTGATGTGATATTGGAGATGGATTTTATAGTTTCATGCTATGCTTCAGTGGATTGTAGAAGCAACATGATAATCTTTATATTTCTTGACCGCTTAACACAATTGTCTACATTGTTAGTTATAGTAAAGGGATATGAGGTACTTTTGCCATAATAAGAGATGTGAATGTGAATAAACTATTGTTTGAATCAGTGAAAGTAGTACAAAAGTTTCCTTATGCATTCTCGGATGATTAGCTTCACGTAAGAAGACTAAGTTTGGTATACATTTTATTTGAGGAGTTGACTAGAGCTTTTAGACCTTATTATATGATCATATTAAATTTGAAAGAATTGGAAACTCAACTTCAAAATATGGTGGATTTGAGATTTATTAGATCCAATAAAATTTTCGCAGGGAGTACCGATCATTTTTGCGAAAAGTTGATTTCAATATATATAGATAATCTTTTAAATAATTTATATGAGACTTAATATTTCTCTAAAATTGATTTGAGCTCAGATTACTATCAAATAAGAAATAAATTAGGGATACTGCTAATGCTACCCTAAAAATCATAAGTCATGAAGCCCAATCAAGGGCCGACAAGTGGCGCATGGGTAACGACGTGTTAACGGGCCTGAACGGCTTCAAGAAAAGAATCCGAGGCACCCTGCAATCAAAGCAGTAATCGAGGGTCCACTTCCACCCACCAGGTCGAGGTCCAGGAAGATGAATCATGTGTGTTGCATGGGTACGTCTGATGATCACCATAAACTCCCGGATAAGATGTGTGGGACAAGGGGACTAACCATGAGCTCTGAGGACGTAGCCTTAGGGACTCATCATTGAAGGGCGGGCCCAGCGAACGGACCCCACAGACTGCACAAGGTACAGAGGCCAACCAGAGAGCGACACGTGCCCTCCTTCGGTAAAGCCTATAAATACCCTTTCTTAGGTAAGAGAAAGGGATTCCGAATTCGACTCATTCCTAACTTGAGACTTATATATATATATATATCTCTCTCTCTCCCTCAGCTCTCGGTTGAGATAATCTTTCTAAGACATTCTATTAGAGGCATTTATGCCTCCCTCAGTGTTTTCTGGCCAGAGTTCTTACTCTCACGCCTGAGGCGGTGTCCCAGAAATCACCCCGGGTCTCATCGTTCTTTGGTGTGTTCATTTTGTAAGAACGCGACCCACCTTCTCCAGATCTGAGAATCTAGAACGCCCCACTAGCTTCCTTGAGCCCCAAGTTTTCCTCCACTGACCGAGTTTGACCAACCAACTTGACGACGTGACCAGTGGTTGTAATGATATAGACGAAACGACAACTTGACTAGTGCATTTAGAGTGTTGTAATATTTAACCGCATCAGTTCTTTGTTTCCATTGCCGGGAAACGTCTTGAAACATTCCTAAACTCATGACCGACAAGCTAGACCTTAAGAGATGTCGCCCCTTCTAGAGGCGGATCCAGCCACGTCACCGACACCGCATCCCATGCAACGGACGTCCCAACTCGCTTCGGCCCCTCCTCTGCCCATAGTTTTCACCGGAAAGTTCATAGTTTCGCCGAAAAATTTATGATTTTGCCGGAAAATTCATAGTTCTGCCGGAAAATAAAAAAATTAATTCCATAATTTCATCATCCAACAAACTAAAACAACTAACCATTCATCAACAATTATTTCATTTAATTCATAACAAATGACAAAAAAAAAAGTTCCACAATTTCACAATACATTTATCCTTATGTTCACAATTTCAAAACACGCCGGCGAGCAGATCTGAGACCAGAAAAATGTCGGCGATCAGATCTGAGACCGAAAACACGTCGACGAGCATATCTGAGACCGAAATCACGCCAACGATCAGATCTGAGACCGGAAACATGCTGGCAAGTAGATCTGAGGCCGGCGAGGCGAGCCTTGAGCCGACGAGCTCACTACGAGGCGAGCCTCGAGCCGGCGAGCTCACGGCGAGGCGCTTTCCAAATCTCGAGCGGCGAAGAATCGGCGGTGGAGATGGCTTCCAGATCTCGAGCGGCGACGAAGCGGTAGCGGATGTGGTTTCCAAATCTCGCCGTGGCTGGCCTCACCATTGCCTCTTCGGCTCGAGACTTTGGCCATCGTCCTCCGGCGCGCCACCATCCTCCGAGACCCTCGCCGAAAAATGTAGAGAGAGAGAGTTGAGGGAGCAGATCGGGTGAGAGGATGGAGAGAGAGAAGGGTCAGGTGAAAGAGAAAGATTAGGGTTGGGGATGAGATTTTTTATAATAATTTAATTTATTTTTATTATTTATATTGTAAAAATAAAGAAACAAAATTAAGGGGCATTTTGGTCATTTTACTATTTAACGAACGGTGTAACTGACGAAAACATTTTTGGTTAGTTTATGAGTGCTTAAAGTAACATACCAAACTTCAGAAGTGCAATTTGTGGAAACGCATAGTTCAGAAGTGCTTTGTATAATTTCTCCTATCATTTATTCCATAATTGACACGACGCCGTTTGCTTGTTTTTTCAAGTTTGAACGATAAAAAAACAAGAAACACAAAGCAAGTTGCGAAGAGATGAGAGAGAGGAGAGAGGGAAAAGACATTCTATAGGCCTCGGTGGCTTCAGGTGAAAAGCTCTCAGTCACAGCCGCTAGCTTTGGTTTCCTCTTCCTCCAAGCAGTTTTTGCATTGCCTTCTTGCCATACCTACCTATCTTCTCCATCAGATTCCAATACCCCAAACCCTACATTTCTTCTACTTTTTGGCGGGAATCTTTCTTCACCGTATCAGCTCTCATGCAATCGACTCTCTGTTCACCCTCCCGCATTCACCAATTCCAGTTTCCATGCAAGACTGAAGAAACCCACATCATCTCCAGAAGACTCGTCTCTAAGAAACTCAATTTTCCTCTCAAAACCCTCTCTTTGAGGACCTCGTCGATTGACCATGAACCGGTTGAAGAGAGTGTAGGGAAAGGGCATGGACCGGCGCGGCTTCCGGTGGTGGTCCGGAGGGACGGTGGGGTTTCGAGGTACTTCTGGGATGGGAGCTGTTTGCAGTTGATTGGTGTTGATGGCGGCGCTTCGGTTTTGGCTTTGGATTTTGATGATGGGTTTGGGAAATTGCTTAGGATTTTTAGTTTGGCTGTTAGAAATTTCTTTATTCCCAAGCAAGTTCATGAACATTACATGGACTATGTCAAGTGGAAGTTTTTGCATAGGGTTTTTAGTTCAGCTCTCCAGGTTCTTGCCACTCAGGTATTGCTTTTGAATCACTAGTTTGATTGAAATTTGTCAGTTGCTTTTTTATGTATTGCATGCTCAAATGCTTTCTTCTTTTTTTCTTCTTTTTTTTTCCTGCTTGTGCTTGTTCCGGTAATGATGATTTGCTTTGTTGTAGCTCTTTTATATCAAATTTGTACTGATGTTACTACTTACTGTATCAATGATGATAGATAAAATCTATTTGTGAGTTTATAGGTGGGAGCTCAAAATTTTCTGTAGAAGTCTATTCTGATTATGGAAAAATAACCATTTTATGATTGAAAATTGCATATGGGTTGCAGCATTCAGCAGGAAATTTCACATAGGTGGGAGCTCAAAATTTTCTTTAGCAGTCTATTCTGATTATGGAAAAATAACCATTTTATGATTGCAAATTACATACGGATTGCAGCTTTCAGCAGGCAATTTCACATATTTCTTTTCTAAGAATTTCAAAGCTTTCACCTAAGATAAAGATCAGCATAGTCGAATTGTTAAATATACCCCCTCAGCTTCCCTGTTGTTAATAAAGCAGTTACTGAGACTTGGGAATGCCTTGATGTTAGGCGATGTTCCGGGCTATAGGAATTGGGCACTCTCGTTCTCTTGCATCAGCTGCTGCCCTTAATTGGGTCTTGAAGGATGGACTTGGGAGGTTATGTAGGTGCATCTACACTGCAAGTCTCGCGTCTGCTTTTGATACCAATTTGAAGGTACAGGCTCCATCTCCAGTAAAATTCAGTTTAGTTGCTGTCTTCTTTAACTACTAGCAAGTTTTTTAAGTTTGCTTACTTCCAGAAATATATTTCTTCATTTGTAGTTGTTGTGAACCTTACCAAGTCATTAACTTTTTGCTATCTCATCTGAAGAGAGTTAGGTTCTCAACATCTGTGGTGTTCAGTTTGAGCATTGGAGTTGAGTTACTTACTCCTACGTTTCCTCAGTACTTCTTGCTTCTTGCCTCTATAGCCAACATCGCCAAACAAATAAGCTTAGCATGCTACTTAGCAACTGGTGTAAGGATTCTGGCCTCAACAATCTATTAAGCTCTTTTTTTCTGTAAAGTAAGCTCTCATATCATTAGAGTACTCTATAAGCACCAGGAAATAATGATATATTGCTACAACACTAGTACATTTATTATTTTTTCCCTATAGTAATATTTTCCTCTGTTTATTCTTGTTGGTTAACGCAATGGCAGTTTCTATTTATTTTTGCGGTGTTTCTTTTATCTTTTGATAATTTGCTTTTACTGTCTATAGTCTTCTGCAACATGCCAGATGATAGAACTGGTCCGAAGAATACTCCAAAATGTACCCTAATACGGTGCTGGTGCAAGAAAAGTAAATTAAGTGTAATGAGTTGGGGCATACTTCTAGTTGATTATATGTTGAATGCAAGTGATACAAATAAAAGCAGGCCAAAGCCAACCTCCATCTAATTTAAACCACTACGTAATTTAAACTGTTGAACTTAGTTCAATATCTGAAGGTAACTTGATTCAGCTGTTTGGAAACATCTTTTGGGGCTTCAGTCATCTTGTTAGGTTGAGTACAATTTTCAGCAACTTCTTTTTGTTGTATTGTCTTGCCCCTCTTTTCTCACTTGACTTATTGAAGGATACCTGTGGTATGCACCATCTTTATTGTTTAAACAGAAAATTTTCTGTTGGCTGTAATGAACTTTTAAAAAAGTATTGTAGTTCATGTGGTTATTTCTTAGCTCAGCAGTAAGGGTCTTTACGCCATAAAAACCTGTTGATTTTAACTTCTGGTAGGATAGTAGTCATTGGTGGTAGTGATAGTTATCAGCAAACATGTTCTCAGAAGCTTTACTTTGGCAGATACAAAACTGTATGCATACCATAACTTATAGCATTTCGAGGATATACTTTTGAACATTAAAGGTTCATGCGGGGACAATTAATTAAGTCTTAGGTCATGATAATTTGTTGAAACAGATAATCTTTTGTTTAGTTTATACTCTGTAAATTATTATTTTTACTTATTTGAACGACGTTCCTGCTTTACTGACTAATAGATATTGGATGTACATTTTCTTTGTAATAATAGAAAGTTAGGTACCATTTCTTTAACATTGATTTTCTATGTGCATGAGCAGTCTGCTGTTCATCGAAGTTTTGCAATTGCAGACAACCTAGGTGAAGTTTCTGCAAAGGCACAGGTTAGTTATAATTTTTCTTGCCAAATCACTCTGTTGTGTTTGATTGTTTATATCTGTTTAGACTATAGACTGATCTTTGGCATGGGGTTTCAGATACAAGCAGTGTGTTTTGATAACCTTGGCCTTATTCTTGCTGCATTTCTGAATATATTGTTCAAGAACAACCAAAGGTTTATTTTTCTTTCATTTTTAGAACCTCATTTAGTTTTGAACTATTCAAGCTTTGATTCAAATTGTGTTCCTTCCCATTTGCTATTGGTTAGTTGACAGTTGTAAAGCTTGTCATTGTGATTTAGTTCTCTATATCTGAGCTTAATAATTGGAAACAGAATTAATTTAATGGCCCGTTTGGAATCTTGGTTTTGAGCCAAATCCAATAGGATTCAAAACATGCCTAGGACGATAGGACATGAGATTTGAAATGACAACTCCTACATTTTTATTTAAATTTCTATGTGTTTTTAATCATTATATTTATATTTGTATTTGAAATACAACATTTCAAATTGCAAGAATCCAAACACAACCTTAAGAATTTTAGATTTCCCTTTTTATCTATTTCTTTTGAAGAGATATTGTTTAGCCAATTTCAACATTGCTCGATGTATTTACTGATTTGACCTCAGAGACTTATCCATACATGGTTACTGACTTGTTTTTTATGTGCAAGATTGCAAGCAGGCTTACCTTTTGTTGTGTACCCTATTTTTTCTGCAATTGACCTTTATGGGATATATCAAGGGCTTAAACATGTCCACCTGCAAACATTAACAAAAGTGAGTTACTGCCCATCTCTTACCAATTTTGATGTTTATGTTGGAGTTCTGGCATAAGATCAATGATCCATCCTCTTTCTTTGTGCAATGAGCCACTCTTGGTCAAGTGGAATCTCATAAGCAAACTTTCCTCAAATGTTTTGTTATGTTAGATTGATATCTTATATCTGTTATCTTTGCAAACATCTCAGTCTTACTTTACTTTCCCCCTGTTTATCTTTTTGCTTGCCCCATTTTCGATTAATTTTTCATACTCTTTACTCTGGGATTGGAGGTTCTCCAGTTCCAAGAAAAACAGAGTAAAAGAGGAAAGGGAGAGAGACTATTTAATCCTTCAACTAGACTGTTGCAGTCAGGTCAACAGTGTTATCAACGTTTCCACACCATCAGTTTTATTGTTTCGTTTATCATACAAGGAAAAGATCCGGAGTGCCTTAAATTCCAGTGCGTTTTTTCATTGTTCCAGGATAGGCTTCAAATTATACTGAACATGTGGATTGAATTCAGAGAGGTGCCTTCACCTGCAACAGTTAGCAAAGAGGAGGGCATTGAATTGTTTTGGAGTAAAGGTGAAGTCTAAACCTTGTTTCTCTTTCAGCTGCACTAGTGCTTTAATTTGAGATTTTGATGTTCAGGTGAAGAATTATGGCCCATCAGAATAGGATGTTTAGATCCCAAGTCTCAAATACCCAAGATGTCGATGTTGGCAATGCAATCTTTAAGTAACGACGATCATTACTTTATATGCATGGAGATGTGTCAAAGATTAACAGGAACTAGAAGAGTAAGTGTATGAATGGTCACTTTGCAGCATAGTCATATATTTCTTGACTACTTCCATCTATGATGCTCTACTAAATTTTCCTTCACTTATTCCCTATTTTTTTGTTTGTGAAATTTTAGCAAGGCATCCTCCTCTCTCTTCGAGAAGGGGCTTCCACTGAAGATATAATTATGGGTTTATTACAGGTAAATAAAAGGAAATTTGTTTTAATCTCATATACACCATTGTCTAGTTTTTGACATTTTGCTAAATGAAATGAGTATATTAATGTACCTGTGTAGGCATGCTATGTTCGCAAATCCCTCCTTTCGATCAGAGGCATGTGGGATAACATTACAGAGGCTGGTGATGCCTCAGATATAGCTCTCAAGGAGTGGTTCAAATTGATCGGTGATAGCAAGCGACGAGCACAAGGGGATATGGGCTCGTTGAATAAATATTTGTCATCTAGGGGTTGGGCTGTTAAGAATATTTTGTTAAGTACTAAGGAGCAAGATCGATACAGTTTTGTTGACAATTGAAGACAATAAATTTTTGCAATTTTTCAATTATATGAGATGATTTGGAAAGGTTGGTTTGTGCCCAGTTGTTAGACTAGCGTTAATGAGCATACCACATTCTCGTATCTAAATCTTTCTGAGATTCAATGAAAGAAAACAGGCGGGTTTTGTACTTTCTGTTAGTATTAGTTGGTATTTGAGAACAAAGTGGAAAACAAATGTTTTGGATGACTCTTATTAGTTTTCTGTATGGAATTTTCTAAAAATGAGTTCAAGAAATTTACAAAAACTGATTCATTAAATATACACGATTGCATTAGAAACTCTTGAACAAGAATACTACAACTCATTCACATGTTTTGGCAAGTATTTCAAAATACCATTCAGTTTTACTTCTGTAAATCATCACATAACTTGACGACGACAAAAAAAAAAAGTTGAAAACTAAATAAATGGATCAATGGTTTGAGAAAATGTGAGAAAGGGACAGCAAAAGATGCAATGGAATTGACACAATAATTAATATACAGTAAATGTTATTAGAGACAGTAATCTATGTATGCATTGGGGTTATACTATCTGGTCCTGTCCAGCAGCTGTTTTATTGCAGGATTTCTTCAATGGGAAGGAGTTCTGCAAAAGCATCCATCCATACGAAGCTGTAATTTGGATTCATTTTCGAGTTAAAATTGATGGGTGTTGGTTGATTTTGATTGAAATTTATGTTGTATTTATTGGGTTTTTGTGATTTGTGGTTTTGATTTTGGGTTTTTGTAATTTTTTATTGTGCAATTCTGAGTGATTGGATTTTGTGTAATTTAGTTTTGAAAAATCAAGAACAATGGAAGAACCAAATCAAGAACAATAAAACAAAGGTATGATGGTTTTCTTAATGGAGACAAAAACGGATCGCAAAGGGATGGAGGTGGTGAAACGTAAGCTTCGGATGTGTGGTTGTTTTGCTGTTAGTAGTAGAGGGAATGCTGGTGGCCTTGCTATGTTGTGGAATCTGAAGGGGGGTGTTCAATTGTTGGGGTTCTCTCAACATCATATTGATGTTAGGGTTTGGATGAAAGAATGGAGCGAGTGGCGTGTTACTGGATATTATGGGGAACCGGATAGAGCGCAGAGGAAGCGATCATGGGATCGGATTAGAGGGCTTGCGAGGGTCTCAGACTTGCTATGGTTATGCTTGGGAGACTTTAATGACTTGATGTTGGCACGTGAGAAAGAGAGGGGAGAGGGAGAAACTCGAGCATTTGATGAGGGGGTTTTCGGAGGCAATTGAGGCGGCGAGTTTGTCGGACTTAGGAGTGTCGGGGTATGAATTCACGTGGAGAAGAAAGAAGAGGGGAGTGATTACTATTGAAGAACGGCTAGATCGAGCGTTCAGGTCGAGTTTATGGATGGAGAAGTATGATAATTGGACTATTCAAAACTTGCCATTCTCAACTAGTGACCATTCACCTTTGCTTGTTATGCCGAGTAGGGAGGGTGGTGAAGAGGTTGTGAGGCGGTTTAGGTTCGAGAATGTGTGGCTCGAGTCGCCCGAGTGTGAAGGGGTGGTGCAAACAAGTTGGGAGGAGGGGGAAGCCATGAGTCTTGAACAAAAATTGGCACGGTGTAGTGAGCGGCTATCGACGTGGGGAGCAAGGAGTTTGGATTGGGAGATAAGGGTGGTTCGGAGAAAAATGGAGAGGCTAGTCGAGGAGGGTGATAGTATGGATAGAGGTGAGGAGGAGGGCCTTCAGATTCAATATTTGGCACTGTTACGAAACAAAGAAATTTACTGGCGACAACGGGCGAA
This sequence comes from Pelargonium myrrhifolium, assembly GCA_036897405.1. Lineage (NCBI taxonomy): Eukaryota > Viridiplantae > Streptophyta > Magnoliopsida > Geraniales > Geraniaceae > Pelargonium > Pelargonium myrrhifolium. Next base: position 3,890 of record JAYMTK010001765.1, on the reverse strand, counting down.
GTCGAATTGGTTAAAAGAGGGTGATTCAAACACTAAGTATTTTCATAGATTCGCCTCAAGTCGTAGGAGTGTGAACAAGATTACAAGGTTGAGAAATTCAAGTGGTGGATGGGAGGAATCCGATGCGGGTTTGTAGAGGGTGATGGTGGAGTACTTCACAAATTTGTATGCAGGTATGAGATTAAATGGAGAAGAGGGGATTGAAGTTAGTGGGAGGGTCTCAGAGGAGCAAAATCGGAACTTGTTAGCACCTTTTACGCCTGAGGAGGTGAAGGAGGCGGTGTTTAGTATGCATTCGGATAAAGCTCCGGGGCCGGATGGCTTTAATCCAGAGTTTTATCAGAGATTTTGGAATGTGGTGGGGGAGATGTGGTTCGGGAATGCTTAGGATGGTTGGGATTGGGGCATTTTGCGGAGGGTATAAACGACACATGTTTCGCTCTTATCCCAAAGAAGAATGGAACCTGAGGAGATGACGGATCTTAGACCTATTGCGTTATGTAATGTGGTTTACAAGATTTGTTTTAAAATGTTAGCGAATCGGTTAAAGTGGGTGCTCCCAGAGATTGTTTCTGAGAACCAAAGTGTGTTTGTGCCGGGACGGTTAATTACATATAACATTTGTGTGGCGAACGAGGTTGTGCATTGGTTGGGGAGGAAGTCGAATGGCGGGGCGGGACGGGATGGGTGGCTCTCAAGATTGATATTGCTAAAACTTACGATAGGGTAAGCTGGGTCTTTTTGGAAGCCATGCTCCGGTAGTTTGAGTTTGCGGAACAATGGGTAAGCTGGATGATGCAATGTGTAACATCGGTAAAGTATAGAATTCAGGTGGGGAAGTGCGAGGCAGTGGAGGTTAGGCCGAGGAGGGGTTTACGACAAGGGGACCCCTTATCGCCATACTTATTTTTATTATGTGCGGTGGGTTTCTCGTCATTGATTAAGCAGAATGAAGCGGCTAGTTTGTTGCATGGGTGCAAAGTGGCACGTGGAGCTCCGCCAGTCACTCATTTATTTTTTGCGGACGACGCCATAATTTTTTGCAAAGCGACCAAGCCGTAGATTGAGACTTTAAATGGGATTCTTGGTGAGTATAAGGCCCGGTCGGGGCAAGCGATTAATAGAAGGAAGTCGAGTATTGTGTTTAGCTATAATATAGAGGTGGTGAGACAGGAGGAGTTGGCGAGGGTGTTGGGGGTGCCAGTTGTGGAGGGGTTTAGGGAGTACTTAGGCTCACCAATTGGAGTAGGGAGGTGAAAGAATGAGGTGTTTGGACCACTAATTGATAGAGTCCGGGAGCGGGTTTCGAGATGGTCCCAAAAGGCGTTGTCGAAAGCGGGGAAGGTTGTTCTTATTCGTTCGGTGCTGCATGCCATACCAAATTATGTAATGAGTGTTTACTTATTACCGGTAGGCGTATGTGATTCGCTGGAGAAGGTCATGAATGTGTTTTGGTGTAGGTCAAAACGTGATAAATGTGTGATTCATTGGTCGGCTTAGAGGCGTTTGTGCTCGAAGAAGGAAGATGGGGGGCTAGGTTTCAGAGTTATAAGGGATTTGAACCTTACGCTTTTGGCCCGACAAGGGTGGAGGATGTTGTCGAAGCCAGATTCATTACTGGTGCCGGTCTTTGGGGGTAAGTACTTCCCGACGACATCGTTTTTGGAGGCGGAGTTGGGGTTGAGCCCAAGCTTTGTGTGGAGGAGTATGTGGGAGGCGCAGAAAGTATTGGTGGAAGGGTGTTACAGAAGAGTGGGGTATGGTGCGAAGACGTCGGTTTTTGACGACCCGTGGGTGTCGGAGTTACCGACGATGAGAGTGATGGGACCGAGAGGTAGAGAGGGGATGGGGATGGTGGTGAGTGATCTCATGACAGAGGGAGGTGGATGGGATTGGGGTAAGGTAGAGGAAATGTTTACGGAGGAGGAAGCAAATGCTATTCTTAATATTCCGCTTACTAGAAGACGGGTTGACGATATATGAGTGTGGAAGTATGAGAGGAAAGGGTGTTATTCGGTGAAGAGTGGGTACCGAAAGCTAGGGTTGATCGAGGGGGTTGATCCAGGTGGGGCGATGTTGTGGAAAACGATTTGGAAAATGTCATCACATGCGAAAGTTAAATTTTTTCATGTGGCGTGTGCTATCCGGGACGCTACCTGTGATGGTGAATTTGAGGAAGAGGCGAGTCGAGGTGGATGGGGCTTGTCCGCGTTGTAAGGTATGGAGGGGGTTGGGTTTACTACATACTTTGGGTGGTGTGGATATGGAGGGGTGGTTGTTGAGGTTGGTGAGTTTGGGTGTTGAAAGCTTTGTCAAAGCTTGTTATGGCTGTTGGGCCATTTGGAAATGCAGAAATGTGGGAGTGTGGGAGCACCGGTGGGAGTAGCCAGAAAGTCTGGTGGGGTTGGCTAGGTTGATGCATGGTGATTGACATGTGGCTCAGATAGTTTTGGGTGCAGGTGGGGAGGTGGTTTGTGCTTGTGTGCGGGGGGTCGTGGATGAGGGTGGTGCTGTGGTGGTTGGGTTCGTCCGATGGGGGGCGGCTGAAATTGAATGTGGATGCTGCCATGGATATAGAAGGAGGTAGGGTGGGGGTAGGTTGGGTGGTCCGGTCGGAGACGGGGTCGGTGTGGGGAGGTGGACAGGTTTCATGGCATGGGTTGGCGGAGGTTTGTGCTCCCGAGGCGTTGGGTTTGCTGGGTTGGAATGTCGTATCCCAATTGTATTCATTTTGTACTACTAGCTGATTTGAATTAATAAAATGACAGTTTGTTCAAAAAAAAAGGTATGATGTTTATTATTAGAATTTTTTTGGCCAATGTGTTAATTAACTGAAAGTACTCATTTCTTGTGTATATATATTTTGTAAAAAAAAGAGTTTTTAGGTTTTTCTTTCTTCAAACAAATGACCACCAAAACTTTTTTTTTTTTTAACAGCAAAAACTTTTATTATTCCTAACTAGAGCTGGTATGAAAGTAGTTAAGAGGGACAAGCTACCCTTAACCAATCAAAGCATTAAAGGCCCACAACCGTATTGACCTTACCCCCTTGCGGGAAAATAGGAAAAAACAAACCAAACAAATCACCAAAAATCTAAACCAAAAGAAACCCGGGAGAACGATCTAGGGGCCCTAGCCAAAGCTTCCTCCTAAACAATCTCACCCGACCCAACAATTCTTGCAAGATTTTGCAAGAGGTCTGACCACAATTACTATTTTCCGACCTCCTCGAGGTCTTACACCACCGCAATAACCAAGCCCCACCACCACACCGCCGCCACACCTACTCCCGTGTCGTTCTGCTTCTTTCTCCCTTCGCCTTGTCAGTACAATGATGCCTCAGCATTTGCCGCTGCCGTCACTACTCTAGTTTTTTCCAACACTAGAGATAGCCTACGTAGCACACCCCCACAAACCCTTGCTTTTAAGCCCATGCCGCCGCCGCCTTTCTCCACATACAAAACCCTAAAAGCACAAAACCTATTACTTCACACTCTCCTAAAAACTAGGAGAAAAAAGCTCTCACAAAGAGAAGATAGACCGCGAGCAACCCAATTTCTATACACATGTTTAATATAAAGGATCATCCACCCATTTGGTCACTGTACTATTGACCAATTTGGTTACTGAACTTTAAAATGAACCAATTTAGTTACTGAACTTTAAAATGAACCACTTTGGTCACTATAGTATCCAAAAGCGAACCAAGATGGTCATCGCCGTCCAATTCCGTCAAATCCTCCATTAAGTCTTGCTGATCTGGAACCAAAATGTCTTGTGTCATGTTATAATTGATTGAAATGTTTTAAAAAGAAAACTTATTAGTTTAAAATTAGAATTATTTTATTATTAAAATATTATTTATTGACACGTGTCGATATCTAATTGGT
>JAYMTK010001764.1:0-15496 GCA_036897405.1 Pelargonium myrrhifolium | reverse complement strand
AAGAGATTACTCGATAGGATGGGTACTTGGCAATAGAGGAATAGCCCGACCCTTTTTATGATTCTTTTGACTTCTTTAATTACTGTACTGGCTTGGTTCTTCCTATACTTTTTATACTTTTATTTTGGTTATTCTGAGCTAGACCTATTTGAGCCTTTTTAGTAACGATATCTTTACGAGTCTAAAGGGAAAGACCCTTCTTTTATCTGCCTTCTTCCTGTAGCCGGGAGTTCTTGTCTTTTTGTACCTATTGTATTCACTTTATCTTATGGGAAATGGTAAATACTGAGGTCTCCAAAAAGGAATACGATTTCAATTATGGCTCACTTTCAGAAAAGCTCTAACTCATAAGGATCCGTGGGCTAGCTTTCCTAAGGGAATTCCAGTCAGTTATACGTCTCCTACATTTTTAATGAAGCAAAAGGAGGCGGCGTAAACTTTTGACAAGGCTTTCTCTATTAGTGGATATTCCTAGGATTTAGAGACTAGATAGTTAGGAGACTCTAGGAATTGTAGATCTTTTGGCAGTTGTTCATTTCGTTCTTGACAAGCTCTAATTCTATTGGAGTTTATGCAAGGAGTAATTCCCTCAGAGTTTTTGTTGTCAACCAGAGAATCCTAAGAATTTGTATTAGTTCTAATGGATAATGAAAGGTATCCCGCGTTTTAGTGCGTTAGTTCTATTCTTTGTTAGGGAAAGCGGTCCTTAGTGGTGTTAAAGGTGGCAAAGCTCTTTTTGACAATAGGAAACCGGATTCTTGTGTTCTTTGGAATATACAAACTTCTATTTCTATTTTTGTAGCTGGAGCTCTTATATCTATCTTCTAAAGCGGATAGAGACTCTAATGGGATAGCTGGTAAATGGAGCCTTTTCGTAGTTCTGGAAAGGTGAGCTTGAGGAATAAGGGAAGATTCCTAAAAAGCTTAGGAAAGAGACTAATCTAACTATTTTGGATAGAAAGAGAATTCTGAATCTTAAAGAAGTTCCTGATATTAAAAGGAAGTGTTGCTCACAACAAATAACAGTTTCTAAAGAGTGACACCTTTAGCAGCTTTAGGAGTAATAAGCATCCTTATCAGTTTCTTGAGGGACTGGAGTTTATGAAGGTTCTTTAGTACTCTTCCATTGAATTTGTATTCATATTATAATCTTTAAGTTTTCTTATCGGATTTCTTTATCCAGGAATTTCTTAGTTAGGGCTAAAGCAAATAAATTTTCCAGATAGTACAGGGTTAGAGGACTCTCACTTTAATGCTAAGGATAAATCGGTGCTGCTAAATAACAAAGTAGGAAAGAAGTTCAAGATCTAATATGTTCCTGCGAGAGCTCTTCTAAGCGGATAAGCTGATAGACGGTAAAGAAGTTAATGTATTCTTGATAGCTTTCTTTGTTTTGTAAAGCTGGGTTCCTAAGATGTTACTCTTCGCTTCGTTCTTGGGCAGTTGTTCTTGTATTGAAAAAGCGATTTATCTGCAGGTAAAGGATTCTAAGAAGTTTAGTATTGGGAATTTGTTATAGAGGAAACAAAGCATATCTTTCCCTTGTAAGTAAGTCTTGATGGTTTAGTTTATCTTTCTTTTAGCGTTTAGAGAGCTTTGCCGAGGAATCCTTCTGACAGCTCTTTCCGGGAAGTTTATTAAAGGCAAGGTTTATCTTGTTGTTCTAGCTTGAGAGTAGATTCCCTTTTGACTTGTCCTTGTAGCTTTAGGAATGGGAGTTTTTGTTTGAACAGGCTGGCTTTTCCAGGTACCTGTATTTTGGTTAAAGGCATTCTAAGAGATAAGGAATTCCTATGTAAGGACTCAAGTCTATTTCAGAGTAGTGTAAATACTATATGGTTGTACAAAAACAACCTTAATACGTATGTATATTAACTGGCAGTATAAGCAAGAATTTATCTAAATATTAGGTTTCTTTGGTTTAGTTTGTATTCACTTTGGAATAGATAAAAAGGAATTCGATAACCTTTCTATTTTAAATTTAAATAGGGGTTTCCTGGGCTAAAGGTTCGCAAATTAAGGTAAATGAAACTGCTTACAGACAGGAAGTACCCAAAATGAAGGGTTATTTCTATATTCATCTGTATTTCTTTCTTTAGTATTTTTTGAAAGTCTTTACTAGAATTAGGATTTTCATTATCCGGGAATTTCTAAGTCTAAGTAGGTCTGTTTAGCTAAAGTCAGGAGGTTACCCGAATTAGTTTTCTGTTCCAGGGTTTTTGAATTTAAAGGATACCGGTTTCTGATTTCAGGTAGTCCCTTTTTGTGTTTCAGTCCAGTAAATAGTAAATCAATAAGGAATAAATCCTGTTTTTGCTGCGGGTCTCTTAAGTGTAAGGTGGTATATACTCTAGTATACTTTATAGCATGAACCTCCATAAGCGACAGATAAGGCAAGAAGAATACCCTTACAGCTATCTAAACACTCAAGTAATACACTAATGCAAGACATATTCCTATAACTATACTACTACGTAGACTAGACGTATAATATTAAGTATAATGAATACACAACAAAACAAGTATCTCTATCTCTCCCATATCCTACAAGCTTCTTTCTATCTATTTTCCTCCTAGCCTAGTCCTAAAAAAGTCTAACTGCTCTAGCTCGTCCTGTAAGTCTCGCTCACGCTCATAAGAAGGCTCATTATAAAGCAGGGTAAATCCGGACTCAAGGGCCCCTTTTATATATAAAGATAAAGAATTTTAATACGGGGAATCCTGGGGTTTTATGTATGAGTTAAATGTACCAAACTTTCCTTTACAGAGTATCCTAACTATAAAAAAATTCTAGCTAGTTGGGCATTTAGTTTAGTCTTTTTCTGGCAATCCATTAATTTGTAAATTAGTTAAGGTTTCCCAATACAGGGTTTTCATTTAAGGTAAGGAATCCCGGTATTTATTAAGTTTGTATGCTTACGATATACCAAACACGTCAAGTTTTCTGAAGTGAAAGTTTGATCCTTATTCTTGGTGCAGGGTATACTTCTCTTTCATTTAGCAGCTTTCTGGATGTCATGTTTGTTTTAGGATAAAGTACAAAGGAATTCTAAAACTTTGTAAGGGGTTCCGAGACTGTTTAAAGGAAATGGAATATATGCAATTCTTCAGAGTCAAATGTATCAACCTGACAGAGCTAGATAGTAACAACTAAATCCCTTAATTTTGCAGCATAAACTGTATTCTATATTCTATTGGCTTTTGGTAAGAGGCTGAGGAGAAGCTTATTTGTTTTATGTTACTGGTTTCCGCTTTTAACAGGATAGTAATAAATGGGGAGTTTTGAGCTACTTATTTTGGTTTATTTAAAAGCAATCACTAAAAATTGAGTAAGGGATTGCTTTTACTTTTACAAATTTGAATTGTTTGGAGTATGCTGGCGGGTTTTCCTATTTCTGATTAAAGCATTTCAGTAACTCAGGAGGTTCCTGCTTTTCCAGTTTTCGGGATTAAGGTTTTTTCCTGTAAAGTAAAATCTGAATTCAAGTTGAAGCCTGCTTTTTGTGCTCTTAGAGTGTAAGGGTTTAACTATTTACAAGACCCTGTATGCCTTAACCTATACAATTAGAGCAGAACTATTAAGTACTTTTATATTTAGACTCTATTTATACATATCTAACTAGTAATACTAATCAGAAATACGCTTTCTTATATTATACTTAACTTACAAGTAATCCCATTGAACCAAGTACGGGTATCCTCTTATAAAGAAGGTGTATCTATTCCTGCAACTATATAACTAAGTATACAAGGAAAGCTCTAGCAGGTCTAGTTATGAAGAAAAACTAAGTCAATAAAGTCAGTTTTATTTTATTATGTTTCCAGGTTTCCTATTTTCTGATGAATTTCACTCAAGTGAAAGCGGTTCCCGTTTTCGGCTCTTGTGCAGCAAAAAACCTTCCTTGGGAATCCTTATTTATTGTGTTTCTTTAGATCTTATCTTCTAGGTTCTTTTTAGTCTTAGAGTACCTCTTTACTTAATAGAGAATTAATAGTAAAGTCTTGCTTCGAACAGTGCCGTTCAAATAAATGCCAAAGTTAACTAAATTTCGAAGTTCTAGGATGATTTACTTCGTATAGAGCGGCTTAAAAAATTACAATTCTATTAACTAACCAGACTTACTCTGCATACACTTTGTTTCTAATTAATGACATTTTTCTTAATTCATAATAAAGGGAGAACCAAAGCATTTAGATAAAAAGGTTTCACTGTAGATTTATACCTAATAGGATCTAAATAGCTAAAGAGTACCCTGGCATAAGAGGCTCGGTCTCAGGTTTAGGTAATACAGTAAATAAAGTAAAAACAGACGCCCTATATTTCCATGTCGTTATCTTTCTTAAAATCTTCAAAAACTCCTCTTAAGTATAAAAAAGGCAGTCTTTTTCACTCTACAGGGGCGGTTACTCCTATAGAAGCCCGTTTATTGCTTTAGTTTTCTTACTTTTTACAAGGTATTAGGGGGCTTTCGGGCCTTGGCAAAGAGTCCTATGCACAAAGTATTTTTATTTGTAGCTCCGGTATAAGAGCATTCTAAAGTACTACGTAGGTTGTCGGATCCTTTATTCTTTTTAGAGTCTAAACTGTTCAAACACTAATTAACTAAATTTTACAAAAATCTAATTTTTCAGAAAGGGATGCCCCGCTAAATAAAGTTAGACTTTTCTTAACTCCTTAATTTTGAGGCGGGTTCCTTTCATGGATTAAAGAATGTTGTGAAAGGGCCCTGTAAGCATTAGTCATAGATAATTTGCTAGGCTTTCTTATATAAGAGCTAGGGCCCTTTTTTCTTTGTAGTAGGATATTATACCGGGTTAAATTATTAGGGGTCCCTTACAATAAAATAACTATGACCTTGCTGCACATCTCCCCTTAATCGGCAAAAACTATATAAATGTGGGGTTTTATAGAAGTTACACTCCAAGAATAGGGAACCTGACAAGGTTTCTTGATTTATGAATTAAATTCTATAAATAAACTTTTGGGGAATAAAACTCGTTAGAAAAGACTTAATAAAGCTACAAAGAGACAGACATTGCTTATCCTTTTCTTGAAATACCGAATTTTAATGAAGGGGGCCCCAGAGCTCCATATCTAACTACTTTTTCTAAAGCGCAAGATTATATATAGCTTTTTTCGATATGGTTACGAATACCCGTAACAACCCTTAAGGAGGCTCTATTATGCCAACTACTTAAAAATCTAGTTTTTGTATCTTTATATCAGGAATTATATTACACTACATTTATTGACTAAGTGCTAGCCTGTTCCTGATAACTACCAAAAACTTTTATTAGTATAAGCCAGTTGCCTTTGATTACTCTTCGGCCGAATCCCAATAAATTTGTCTACTAGAAAACCTTACTAGATATTAGGATTTCGATTGCATAAAAACAAAAAAGGAGTATGTTGTATTCAGTCCAAAGCTCTCTTCCAAGAATAATGATAGGTACTACCTATTTCTTTTTCTTTCAAAACTTTTTATTATGTATGAAAAGGAATAGTATAAGAACCTCTACTACAAAAAAACAAAATCTACTTTAGATTCCACATTACTTACGAGTAGTCCAGACTTATTTCTAACTTTAGTACCCTCGATTTAGTTTCTTAGCTTTTCATTGCTCAGGCAATTCCCAATTTCAAATTAAAAAAATTTAGAGTCGTACACACGTTAGATACTATAAGGGGACTCTTGTGGCTAAAGGGGAGTCTTATATGAATATATACTAAGTAGGTGTATTCACTTCCGTGAGTTATAATAGAAAGATTCCATTATAACGCTGTACTAAAAGCTTTGTTAACATAAAATCAATTGGATAGAGCTAATAGGTAAAGAACCCTACCTTTTTATTAGACTAAACTCACCTTATATGAGTCGGGTTTTAGAAATTTAAACGTTCGATGAGGATAAGGTAGTCCTTTGAAGTTCCTATTCACCTATAGGTATTTATCAGATCCTGAGATACCGACGTATTTTATTTTTGATCTTCCGAGAGAGTTCCCTTTAGCCCAAAGTCTGTCGCCCTTAATTGATAAGGCTTTGCCTTGAAAATAGGATTTCTTATTTATACTAGGGTCCTTCTTAAGCCCTCCCAGATAAACCTTACCATGTATCTTTTTTGATAGCATTAAAGTATAAAAAAGTTAAAGCTTGTGTACTCGAGAATTAAGAAAATACTGTCTAAGAATATAGAAGTATACCCGTCAAAGCAGTTAGCTTTATAAAAGTGCCTCCTGGGTATCTCACAACAGAACGGGTTAATATTTCTGTTTAAATAAGACTCGCGAGTGCTTAGACTTCAGAATTTTGATATAGTTTATTTGATTTATCCTAGTTTTCCGCGCGTTTTAATTGTTGGTTTCTATGTTTATAATATAATTTATTCTACTATAGGTAATCAGTTTCCTTATATACTCTACTGGAATAAGAATAAGTGCAACTCCGGTTGTTAAGTAACTACACTATAGGAATAGGATTCCCTTATTAAGACTGTAAGTCAAAAGCAATAGTGCTTGACATAACTCCAAAGCTTCTCGAAATTAGTCTACTCCATCTCGGTTACTTTTTTAGTTTTTAGGCTCTATACTTTATCAGAATTACACATGAATAAAAGGAGCTCCGTAGAGGGATTCCTGGTTTGCTGAGAGGTCCTTGTTTCTCTTATACTCCCTATTAAAATTTAACTTCTCTTCCATGGTAAAAGCCAGCTACTAGATATAAAAAAGGGATAATTACGTGCTCCTCTATTTTTGTAAAGAGCTATTCAAAATAAGTTTTACCTTTAAAATATTCCTTAGATTTCCGTTCAAGAATCTATCCATTAAATGAAATAGCAAACTACTTTATATATAAACCCTAAAAGGACAAGCAGGAATTCCTCTAAGATAAGGGATAGAGTCAGACGGAAGGGTAGCCCTTGCGTTTTGGACAAAATGAAACAAAGGGGAGAGCCCGGTGCGCGCAAGGGTTCGAATCGTATCCCTCTAAAAGGATAGAGCGCTGGATTTAAACAGATTTTACTTGTCGGTTCAAATACGGGTCCTCCTTTAAATTCACAAGAACAAAATGTCCGCAGTTGTGAAATTTATTCAACTCTTTAATACATTATATTAATGTACTTCTAGTTAGAATATAAAGGAGAACCCTTACAACAAAGTTTTAGTTTTCTGGTTGCATTATTAAGGCGCCCCTTTAAGAAAGTAGCGCTATCGCATTAAAGATAATATAACAAGTAAAAACTCCCTTTTTAAGCTTCCTTCACAGAATGAATTCTATTGCTTAGGGAACTCTATAAATTAATAAGTTTAATACCTTAGAAAGGAAAGGCTTTATTAGTAGAAGTAAAGACTAAGGCACAGAATACTTGTTATTAAAACTTTGCAGCGCAGAAAAAAGCAAGGGAAGGACTCTGCAAAAAATAGGGGCTTCGTCTTTATATTACTGTTAGTTCTCAGCATGTGTTAGGACTCTAAGTAGTAAAGCAAGAGAAAGCGCGCTCATAAGAATTGAACCTACGTCATTATAGTGATCACGAGTGGGGGTGTAATTCACCAAAATAGAATCAATGTTGAAAGGGGCATTTCAGATCTGAGCATCCATTCATCGAGTGACCAAGTCGACGTTTTCCGCTCAAAATATGACAATATAAGGAAGGTAGCGAGCCTTTACTATTGCATTACGTAGTTAGTGTTATAATCTGAAGTTTCTAGTAGTGAAGAGATTTCAAAGGCAAGAACAGAGTTCGAACCCGCGACAGAATGCTTTTTGAGACAGCTATTTACTCTAATGAACTTAGTATTCTGAAATCATTAGTTAGAAGCTTAAGGTAAGTATAACAATTAGCTAAGGAACTTTCTTTTAGGTAATTCTCCCTAAGTCTATAAATTTAGTAAAAGAATCCGTTTGTAAAGCACTCAAATTTTTGGATAAATCTAAAATAAAAGCAACCTTTTTCCTTATAATATCAAATTTCTAATACTAGGGGAGGGGTTTAATTTCTTAATGACTAAGCTTCAAAATTGGGTCTCTTACGAAGTTAAGGAATAGCAGAAGCAGCTTTCAATTGAGAGCCCTCTTTTAGGGTCCCCGCTCTTAACATCAATATAATTGCCCACATTCATTCCATATATTTGCTAGAGATTTATGTTGAGATTTTTCTATATATTTAAGTGATTCCAAAATTCCTATTGCTGTTTACTACCGGATTACCTTAGAATGGCTAGTGTTTCACTGATTGGACTTAAGGATTCCGTATTTTATAGGTCTTGTACTTTAGTAATTTCTAAGACTAACTTACTAACTGATAGTAAGACACCACAAGCGGCTGGTCCAAAGAGTTAATACGCTGGAAAGTAGACGTGGGTCTTTTGGGGTTTGGCTGGATTCCTTTTTCTTGAAAGTATTTGCTTAATAATATTGACTCTAAATGCAAAATACTTTATTCCTAATGTTAAAGTCTGCTTTTCTTGATTGATGGTGGAAATGGGTATCCGTGCTCTATCATTATACTATCTTATATCTCATATCCTCCTTAGATTGCAGTCAGGTACAACACCTATGTGTTATAGGGGTTTCTATGCTCTCTATAGTAGTAACAACTAAGCCAAGAAGAACTAATACAACTCATACTAATAACTAACTCCTATAACTTCTATACCAAGAATACTAAAAAGTAAATACAATACAACTAGGGAATACCCATATAGGCTACAACGAGAAGATTGGGGGGGTATATAGCTATCAAGAGTAAGAATAAGATACAGGCTAAGAATCCGCGATCCTCTTTAAGTTTTTCAGTTAGTCTTTTAGAAGTGTTATGTAGAACCCTTTGGAGTTGCTGCATTCTGTCTGAATCTCTTACTTAAAATCTCGGACACAACTCTTAAGAAATCCTTTTCACTGCTAGCCTTCACCCAGAATACATTCTCTATTTCACTCACTAAAAAGCTTTTAGAACGCGCAATTCCAAACCGAATAAAGGAGGTGCTAGCCAACAAACTTCCGTGAATTATAGCTTTCGACAGAGTGGGACATACTGTGAAAAGAGTATACATTTTAGACATGGATTTCCCTTTCTAGGATTTACCAAGTCCTGTCGGAAAGTAAGTCCTGCAAGTGTGTACTGAAATATTGTTAAAAGGTTACTATTATATACATTATAGACTGGGACTGAAAAGCACATTAAAGTGAAACTCCTAAATTACATTTCCCGGGTGTTTTTCAATTTACAAGGTTTAAAATTCCTTGCTTTATCCGAGAGTAGGAAACCACTCTCTGTTTTTGTTCTTTAAGCTCCCCTTAGCGACTTAAGCAAGTTAGTAAATTACTAAGAAGTTCTGCCCCCGAGTGCTTAAAAAAGGATCTAAATTACACAAGAGAAATCCTGTACAACAGAGAGATTTTAACTAAATAAAGAAAACGGACATCAGGTATCAAAAGCTTCAATTAATTCTAGCGAAAAGTATAGCTTTCGTGATCTCTAAGTATATCACTAGTAAAAAGTTCAACCGGAATCCCTAAACTTTTGGTTTTCCAAAATCCTCTTGAAATCCAATTAACTACTCATTTTTTTTACTTTTTTGGTTTGCACGGGGCTTGGGTCAGGGATTTCATACCTATATCGGATAATCTGGAACTCCTTGAGTAGCTAAGTCTCTCCTTGGTTGACATTAACTTGTAGAAAGCATTCCATTCCTGATTTTAGGAGTACATAAATGGGTTTCAAACCTGTGTATCATAATAAAGCCTCCTACTTATTTTATACTTGTCCATTATCTCGAGGTGCTCAGGGCATCCCCGATACTAAGAAGGGACTATCAATTATATAAGTGAATTTTGGCCCGCTTAAATACGGAAATTTAGGATGGTTTAGAATAAGTAAAGGTTGCCAAGTTACTAAAGGTTGTGAAACGAGTATAGGTAGGGAAAGTCCAGATTAATCTAATTAAGGTAATTATCCTAATTATGAAAACAACGATTCTTTTCGGGCTCTCGCTAAGGCAAGCCATAATTATTTAAGCGATACCGGATTATTAAGTAGATTGAAAAAAAGGGGTTCAAGAGCTTATACACATACAGAACAAACAAAGAAGTAAAAACGCGGGATCTCTATATTAAGGATGAGTAATTTGGAGGCTTGAACCCTCAATTTAATCGGATTTGCACGCCCGCTCTCTGAAACATTCTAATTAAGAATTCCCTGAGTTAAGGAATGCCCAAGATAAAAGTAGCTAACCTTTCTTATCTTATATGAAACACTTTTATTATAGTATTATAAGCAAAAGCTCTTAGTAAATAAACCGGTTTTAAGAGGCAACTCTTTCGTCAATCTAATTTTTAGCTCTTTTCTTTCTATTATGTATACTAGAAATTTAGATAATAAATTATGATGGGATATTTTTCAAGGGTTTTCAAAGTTCCGGGGACATAAATCCTGCTTGCTTTTCTAGGTTCTGCCTTTATATAATTACTCTTAGGTATTCTTGCCAAAAATTTTTTTCTTACTTAATTAAGTGATTTTAAATTTAATAATCCCAAGAATATCGACAACTCCCTTAATAATTTAAAAAGGAAACCTTAAGCTCCCGCATTACAAAAGTTATATTAACTCAACTTGACCACTCTCTAATATAACCAAGAACTCTCAGGCAGTATACTTCACAGGGGTTCCTCGTTACTAACCGCTAACTTTTTCTAGGAATTCCTGTGTATATAGTCCGAATTTTAGAGCTTTTTGGTCCACAAAAACTCGTAATTTAAGCTTTCTTTATTCAAAGGGTTTCGTAGAGGACCCCCTTTTTATAATTTGCAGCTCTTCTCAGGTCATTCTATAGTATAAGAGGCGCCGCTTTGTCTTTATAAGGATCTTACTCTACTAAAAAAAAGCTCCAATTGAGAAAGCAGGTTTATCTATTGAATTATCCGCTACAAGATCCCTTAAATTCAAATTAGTTGTAGAAAGTACTACCCCGGCCCCTGCGTATAAAAGATATAATTTTAGACTATACTAAATCAACAAGCCTGTAATCTACATTTTAAGGTACCCAAATGAAGAGATATCTATCAGAATCTTAATTCGAAAGACACTTAGAATTTTTTCTGTATGATAGAATCATAGACGAACTCCTCTAAATATCGCTAAATTTTAGATTTTCTCTACCTCCTACTTTTCTAATCCCAAAATTGCGCACTATAGCGTTAGTCTAAAAATGTAGAAAATGCTTTACATATTCCCTTTACTCGAGATTTGTACAAAAACACTCCGAAGGGTCTCTTAGCTTCTGCCTTTACAATATTGTAGCCTACTCTGTCCTGGGACTGCTTGAGTGCCCGGTATTGTTTATAGCAATTAAAATTTTTACTCTCGGTTCTTAACAATTCAGGGGCCCCTATAATGTTAACTCTTAACTGTTTTTGAAGCTACAAATAAATAAAAATAAATAGGATTAGACCTGTTTTTCCGCTACGGAATTCTTCTGTATAAAGAAACATAATATAAATAAGTGAAGCCCGTGGAGATATGTTATTAAAACCAGAATTCCGTTAATCAAACAAAAGCAATTTTAATGAGGACAAAGTCTAAAATCTGTTTCGGTTGAAGATGCAGGCATTAAAGGCACTCAATCTAGAGGAATCCATAGGTAGGCGTTGACTAAAATATACCTATATATATTCTGTAACTTTACTTTGATTTAGAAGATTCCCTTATTAGGAAAGCTCTGAATCCTTTTTTATAAATAAGCATAAACCATACTTCTTAATAATTCAATAATAAAGCTTTTGGAAGCTTCCTGAGACTCATAATGTTACGACATCGAAAATTCGCCTAAAGTTTCTTGATCTAAAGCTCTTAAAAAGAGTTGGGGGTAAACTTTTCTCAACTAACCTACACTATACCAAAAACTTTATTCCTTAGTAAACATATTGTAGCAAAAAGCTACTTTACATATTATAAAAGTCTACTTAAAATAAAAAGTACGGGATTCCTTACCCATTTAAGGCAATTACTTCTGTCCAGTAGGTTTTATGGTTGTTTAACAAACCGGGTTACCCTTATTAGGATAAAAAGTTTTGTAAAGAGAGATCTCGGGGTTTTTTACTTACGGGTATTGTTTCTAAAGGATTTAACACTCATTTAGGGGTCCTATAAATTTATACCTAAGAGTCTTTGCTCAAAGACTAAAAAGACTTTAGTATCCTATAAAAGTACAAAGCAAAAAAAACTTTTTCAGTCGGGCCTTATAAGCATAAGCAACTGCTACTTTTTTATATCAGTAAGGGGTCATCCTCTAATCCGGACAAAAGGATTCTCAAGGCCTGACTCTTTGTAGTACAGTTTCAAAGGCTAAGCTTTAATCTATCCGTTATCTAGTCTTGTATGTATAACACTTAAAGAGATAGCTAATAAAAATTATAGTACCAAATCAGCTGTTATCAGAGCCCTTCATAGATTAACTAATATTAAAGTTAAAGGGGAGCCCTAAATTAGTTTGATTAAAAAAGGTACATTAAAAAAGCATCTTTCTTAGAATATAAACCGCGGGAGTATCCAATTGAACTCATTAAAAGTTCCTTAGTTTTTTGACTTTGTATCAGGAACAGTAGGATGTTAATGAGGAATATCTCAAATTCAGTACACATCTTATAAATTTCTATAAAATCACTCGGTTCTAAAAACATAGACTTTCTTTTCTTTCGTCTTTTTGTTGAAACTCCTTTATTCAATTTTTATGAACGTCAAGGAACACTTTTTCTATGTTATACCTAGTTTAACCTTGTTGTCTTAAACCCGGAGCCTTCAAGAGCTTAAGTCTCTATTTTTCTTTTCGTATCAATTTACTTGTTAGACATGTCCAAGTCTAGCTTCTTTTTTTATAGCTGCTTATTTCTTTCTGAGCGAATCTATTATCCTTTATACCAAACCTCTGTGATACAAGATACTCCAATTCATAGGGTACTACTCCTGAACTGCCTTGTGAACTGACAATTCTTTAGAGTTGCAAAAAAGATGTTAAGACAAAGCTTAACTTGTGAGTAAGGCTCCCCTTATCGCGGTTTTTTAACACTTCTCTTAGCTTGCAAGCAAATAGCGACTAAGTTAGGTTTGAAGGTATATAAAAAAGACTCGTCTTTACTCTTGATGTAAGAAATTCTCCCAACTGTTGATTTGTTTAGCAAGAACTGGTTTTAAGAAGAAATGCCTGTACTTTAGAGTTTCTCAGTTTTCCATTGAGTGTAAAGTTAAGGGGTTTCTTTAATTAGAATCATTTGAAAACCCGGCAGCGTCCTCAGAGACAAGAAATAGATCTCTACTTCTCTAAAGAGTTACCCTATTTAATAAATAGAGAGCTTACATATTCTACTAGACACGAGTTCAAACCCTTTTTTTGAGACTGGAGTCCTCTTTCTCCTTTGTTATATCCATGTTTCTATTAGTGCTCGGAAATCAGGGAGTTCGTAGTTTACTGGCGAAATATATTGATACTTGTTGTTCTTATCGATCCCTATATAGGTAAATTAGAATTCAATTCTGTTTTAATCTTATAGGGATTAGAGACCTAATCCCAATCTCTGTAATTTGAATGGGACCTAACTTCCTTCAGTCAATTTAACAAATTAATGCTTTGCTACCTTTTTGCTAAATTGGCGCGAACGGAATACTAAGACTCTCTATTTCAGAACACTTTAAGAAGCTGGACCTATGAGGATCGTGATAAAAAAGAAACTTCCACCACTTAGCCCAGAACTATCAAGGGTCTCTTTCCACAAACCAAAGTCTATTTGTGTTCGATTGTGTTCGAATAAGCGAGCTTTCAGGTTGTATCCATTAGTTTTAGCTGTCAATTTGAGATCAGAAAGATACTTTTTTAGTAATATATACCCCTTTTTAGTTTGACTTCCTATATAATTTGGAATTCAAATCCTGATTAGTTTTACAAGAGGAAATTTCCCTTTACTATTTTAGAGACATTTTCTTACTTTACCAGAAGCTACCGAGCAAAAGATTTTTTACTTCATTTACTGGACACTTATAACTTTACTTTAGCTCATTTATTCCCTAAAACCTTTCTGAAATCGAAACCCTGCAAACCAAAGGAACACGGAAGCAACTTACTTAGTTCTCATTAATTAGTGGAAACCTTTCTTCTTGATACGAGCTATACCTGCTGCTTTCTTAAGAGCTACGCCTTTCTTAGGAGTGTGAGTCTTATAACCTACACTCTTATGTACTAAACTCTTCTTAATCTTAGCAACTTCGGAAGTTCAAATTCAGGATATAAAATAGAATCTGTTCTTTATACTGCTTGTGCTCTGTTACCTATACTCATAACTAGGCTTAGATGCAACTCGCAACCAGATAATGAGGAGTCTGGAGGCTGGTCGACTAAAGTTTATGAGAAACGTTTTTACAGCCCCCGAAATAATTGAAAAGAGAGTAAAAAAGGTTACCCGAACATATAAATTATGAAGGCTACTGAATCCTTTAAGCCGCTTTCAACAGTATTGGTACGGTTAAAACCCGAGGGGGAGGTACATAGACATAGTATAAGATATCAGAACACAAGGACTAAACTTAAACTAGGGATTTTAAGAAGGATCAGAGTCTTAATGAAAAGAGGGGGATAACATAGAAATACCTTTTTGACTCAGGGAGAGTCTAGTTGTTTTAACACCTCGGCTTTTTTCTAAGAATACGAAAACTTATAGTATGCAAGTCTACTATAGCTAATTTTACGAGAGCTCATGAATTTGTTTTGTATTTTATCAATAAGAAAAAAGAAAACGAGTACGAGATTGAGGAGGAAGTTTTATCGCTTAAAAGCTAAGGCTTAATGAGCCATTCATCCCACCAGTTTACAAAAACACGAAGTAAGGTCAAAGTTCTTTTTTTTTTTTATAAAGAGACCTCTAGAGACTTAAGACTTAGCTGTCTTATTCTGTTCTTATCCGAGGGACTCGTTTTGAGGGACAGCCTTGAAAAACTATAAGATACTGAATTTTGTATTAGCTTTTTTCCGTAATAAAGAAACTTTCTTCCTAATGTAGCTTGAGAACTACCCCGGTTGATAGCCTAAGATCTGGGTAATTGAAAGAGATCAGATTTAGATTTAGCACAGATTAGAATCCCGTTAAAAGACTTCAGGTTAATATTTTATGCATACGAAGCTGGTGGTTTATTCTATATCCAAATGAAACCTATATTACTACTTTTTCAAAAAGCATATATTCTATCCAACTTAGTTTGCCCAAAACCATTTCTGGGCGGGAATTTTCCTTATAACGCCATTGAGTTCCTTAACCTCCTGGAGCAAACCATAACATAATTTAAGTTAAGGGGCAGCCCCATGTTAGATAAAGATCTGTAAGCACTAGAAGTGCCCTTTTCCACTAGGGATACTAAAGGGGTTGAAAATATTTTATGATGAATAAACCGCGTTTAGTTGTTAGTTATATGGGAGTCCCTAAGTCTTCCTATACTGATAGTAACTAATAAG
>JAYMTK010001763.1:0-15500 GCA_036897405.1 Pelargonium myrrhifolium | reverse complement strand
ACGGCTTATTGTGGCAAAATTGTGACAACTTTGCGACATATTCATCTGTCACATTTACCGACTTTATTTGTAGTTCCACATGAGGTAATTGTTTGGCTAATTTTTCATTCAAAAGCTCCTTCTTGTCTGCAATCCCTTTCTAGTGCCCTCTGTACCTCCTTTTGTAAAGGAGGTGAATGAGTTTCGTTTTGAAGAAAAGGATGAGAGAGATACAAAAAATTTCCACATTTGTCTTTACAATGTCTGATATTAGTTTTGATGGAGCATTTGTCTTTACTAAGTATAGTAGGTCGACCACTACTAAACATCAAAGGTCGGCCATTGAGCCCCCTCACTTGTCTCTCACCTTTGGAACCTCCGGGACTGAAAGGCTCGCCCCCTCACTTGTCTCTCACAATGTATTTAACCCCGACTTTAGCCGTGTTGTACCCTTTTTCCCCTTGCTTGGGTGCTATGTCAATAAAACTAGGATTTTCAGTGGACTAATTAAGTAGAGTCGTATGTATTCCTAGACCGAATTTTGTAATAGAGAGAAAAATAAAGTTGGTATGGTTGGGTTAACATAAATAGGTGGTGGTGAAGAAAAGGAAATAAAAAAGCGAAGCATGGAAGGCAGAGCCTACTGCAGCCTCCACTCTTGAAAAAACTTTATCAGAACCACCACACCATCACATTCATTTATTCACGTCTCTCAATTCTCAATCCTCAACTCTCTCTCTCTCTCTCTCTCAAAGCCTACCTATCTTTTTTTTCTCCGTCACCGGAATATATTAATCTGATCCCGGCAGCAACTCATTTCCATGAGGAAACTGACACTTCCTAGCTTTTGAATTCCTCAATAAGAAAGAACTAAAGCAACCAACACAGCTTGGAACCGCACTGAATTTGAGCTTTACGCACTCTTTTTTATATATTTCCATAGAGCTCACTGCACAAACAGAGACAACACCAGTAAGTATGCAGTGTATGGAATCTCCATACATCTTTTATATACTAAATACATATATTTTGGATATGGGTTTTTTAATCTATTCAAATAAATATTGTTTTGCATTGTTAGTTTAAAGAAATGCACGTTCTTTGGTGTTCAAAAAAGCCCATAAACATCCTTTCTCGATCGTTTAAAGTTCCTTTTGTTAAAGCCTCCTTTAAATAATTAGCAGTTAATTAAGAAAAAAAGTAAGCATTCCCAAAAATACTCTCATGATCTCATTCCCCATATATATATTCCTTAGCTTTAATTTATTTATGTATATATCCACACCCCACCCTTTCACCTCCAAACCTCAACTTTCTTGTGCTTATTATTTGCTGCGGCTTGGTTTCTTCAGCTGAAAATTGCGAGCCCAAGATCGAGAGAAGAGGACACATTCTTGCTTTCCAGTTCGCATACATATATATCTACAAAGCTGCACTTGTCAATAACCTCTGTACCTTTGGAGGCATTGTTTCTTGGTTTAGAGGTACGTAATTGATATATCAAGCTAGATATATATGTAGCTATAGCTATGGTGTTCTCTTAAAAAAAAAACACAACTTTTTTTTATTTCTTTCTTCTTCATTTTTCTCTCCCTAACTAAAAGAAAGTGAAAATCCGCTTCTTGTTTTCTTCTGGGTGTGTGTTTTCAAGTACTGGGTAGAGATCATATAAAAAAAGCTTAACTAATTACTGAAGGTTACATGGAGTACACTAGTGCAGTGCATTGCAGGATATATGTGAATATTGTCTCACTGTGTGTGCTAGGGCTTGTTTGGATTGTTTACTTGAAATATTTTTAGAGGTAGTTGAAAGAAGATAAAACATTGATAGTAATAAAGAATTTGTTTTTTAAACCAACGTTTGGAAAGATGTTCAAAACGAATTTTAAGAAAATAAATTGTTTGGTAAATTTGTCTTATGCATAACCTAAAACAACCTTAGGTATAAAGTTGACTGATATAAAGTTATATCAGTTGCAATTTAACAAAGCCAATGAGGCGATGACACCTCATTTAAAATCACTTATACCCACCCAAGTGAATTTGTGGGAGCGGAGCGACCCGTCTGGATCCATGATTTTAAATAAGGTGTCACCACCTTATTAGTACAACTGATATAACTTTATATCAGTCAACTGATATACATTAAACCCTATTTTAAATATGTAAAAAATTAACATAAAGAAGTTTATATTTTACATGTAATTGGTGGACTCGTAGAGTATACAAACATTAAGATAAAAGTAGAGTCAACGATATTTCATCTTAGTTTATTGACTGTACGTCGACCGTAAAATTAAAATAATTCACCGTATAAAGTAAAAGCATATATATACAAATATGAGGTCAATCCATATCACATATGAATTTACGAAATAGAAGTTAACTGTGAAATTAGAACAATTTATCGAATAAAAAACATGTATATATTAATCAAAAGTTATCCCATATCACATATGTGCCTACAACTAAAAGTTAACCATAAAACTAAAACAAAAAAACATATGTATATCTAAACAAACACTTAGTTTGGTTAGTTTTGTGCATAAATGCATGGTCTGCTCTCTGCTGTAGTACTACAACCTCTGTCACATTTGGTTAGTTTTTGAGTAAACCCGACCCACCCATAACAGAAGCAGAAGATCTTTATTGTTCAACATCGATCATACGTGTATATATACGTATCTAGTAACCTACCTTATACTCCTACTGTATATATATATATATATCCCAAAACACCATCTTTACTGCTATTGCTACTGCTAGTTTATAGCACCTGCAGAGCAGAAAACCAGAAGCTGCTTATTCATGCATGCATTACATAACATAACATAACATAACATAACATATATAACTACTGATTTATCAGAATCCATAGCTTGCAAGCTATATATAATGCAAAATCTGGCCGCCCTAGTAATGAACATAGTAGCAGCTATATGTAGGTAGCTGTAACACAATGAGAAACAGAGTTTCAGTTTCAGTTTCAGGTCATAGAATTAGAATCCCTACCCTTCCTAGCTACCATATATAGAGCTCTGCTAAGGGTTTAATTAATTTCTCTGTCTCACATATTTATATATATTTAGCTAGGCTTCTTAATTACTACACGTACAGTACTATATACGAGCTATATCATTAATATTGTCGGGTTAATAACAAAAACTTGAAACATTTTCATTAAAACTCATTAGATAGATATGGAGTGATAACATATTCACATGGTAGTATAAAATGTGATAGTGAATATTCTTTGTGTATGACTGTAATGTAACTATCACACGTGATGGTGCATTTATGTGGGTTAGGGGGGTTTAATTTATGATATGGTAGAGAAGAGAAGAGATGTGATATGATATGATATTGATTGGTAGTGTAGTGTGATCCAGGTGGGTGGGTGTTTTTCCTTTTTGGCTCTTATTTATTGCCTCTTTTGAATAGTCTCTGGTCCTCACTCCCTCTTATTATTATTATTATTGTTTTATTAGTCTCTTCCACAATCCACAGCCATGTTTGGTGTCTTTGTGCTACTATAGTTATTTTGAATTTTATTAATGTTGGTAAAAAAATGAAATAAAAAAAGAGAGATAAATAAAGTGGCATTGAATGTGAATAGTGGGGGTTCTGGTGAGGCGGTACAGAAGAAGAGTATATTGTTAATTGTTAGTCAATGAATGGCCCATCCAGCGAAGCACCACCACAGCACCAACTTTTACTGTACGGGGTAATTCAGACAATTTGGATTATCTTCCCTTACCAGATAGGGACACTTTCAGTTTTGACTCTCTCCCCGTCTTTTTTTTATTATTTATTTATTTAATCTCAATGTGTTTATTTGACTACATTAATACTTTCTCATAGGCTATGTCACATAAACAATTTTTTTATCATAAAAAAAATACTATATTAGAATATTTAATAAAATACATAAAATGTTCTTAAAAAAAGAAGAAAATGTATATACAAAAAATGGCGATTTAAAAGAGTCAAACTCTTCTTCAAGAATCCGATGTTTTTAATTGAACTTCGATGTCTCATTTGAGATTTTTTTTCTTCTTTCAAATATAAGAGATAGCAAATATATTACATTTTCTCACCATTAAATGTAAGTTGGGTCAACCTAATTCGTTGATAACGTCAACCGATTTTATTGCGTTATATTGATATACAAAATGGCGAAATGCTAGTTTTTGTTGATGAGGTCGATCAAATCTTATATATTATACTCTCTCCATCTCAAAATGAGTTTTGTTTTTCTTGAATTTTTATCCTAAAATGAGTGTACTTTTTTCTTTTTTAGTATGTTAGTTATGCATGAATTGTCAATAGTATTTTTATAACTAGTTTGTTAGTATTTCTCAACACATGATCATTATAATGGTAAACACATCACATAATTTTTTCTCAAAATAGAAGAATGACACTCATAAGAGGAGTAGTAGTTTGGATTTCTTTTAATACGATTCAACCATAGTTTCAACTAAAAAAAATGTAGTGTTTTGAATATTGAAATATTTTATATAAGCCCGGTTAAGTCAAATCAAATTTGTTTTATTTAGTATTACAAGATGTTGGGCTGATTCTGGCCCATGTAACGCAAGTAACCTGTTTGGGCCAGAGTGGCCCATCTTGATCTGCAATAATACAATACAGGTAACTAACTAACTGACAATAGTAACAACGTATAAAGGAACAGAAATGCGAGCTTTGGTGTTCACAAGTGAATTTGAAATTGGTTTGTAGTAGAATTAGAAATTGCGAGCCCCCTGGTCTCTTCGCTCTCATCAATGGTTTGGGATTGAGACCATTCAATTCAATTGGTCCCTCCCCACAACGGTTAAAAATATGTATACACACTCCAGAATGAAGAAATACTTTTTTCTCCCAAAATATTGAAGAGGGTTTCTGGTTTCTGCACTTTCTGCTCTGCTTATTTTGGATTGAGCTCCATATCCCATGCATTATCATCTTAATTTAAGGCGCTCTCTGATAGCGACTACTCAGTTGATTGTTCTTATGGTCAAGAGGCAACCCCCATGGGTTGATTCCAGTAACCAGTCCAGTTCCTTGCTTTTTTTAAATTTTACCAATCTACCTGACCACACATCGTATGATCGATCATCATCATCATCCATTTGATGAAACGGAGTCATTAATTTGATTGATACATCTATGTATGTTTGTTTGGTTGGTTTGTTGGTGATGCTTTTTGGTACTGATTTATTAATGCCCATTATGTGTTTGTGAAATGTCCACTAAGGAGTACTATGCAAATGCTTCTGCTCTACTGCTACTACTTTTAATTCTTCTGTTTTGTCACTGTGCCTATTGGCTTTGGGATGAGTTAAAGTTCCTTTATGTCCCCTGAAAAAGTAGTCTTGAGCCTGTCCTGCAAAATTCAACCATTCCATTGGATTTTGGGACCATGGCCTCCTCAATCAGTCCTTTCCTCCTTTACATTTGTTGCCCAATACCCACTACCATATATCTCACTCCCTCTCCCAGTTCCTAAACATGCCCACTTACCTTACCTCTATTAAATTTATATTTCCCCTACTAGTACATAAGATGGTAAAATCAGTAATGGGTTAGTGGCTATGTGTCCTTTTCTTGTCTCTGCACTTCACTTCTCACTATCACCAACTCATTCCAATTTATTCATTGTTAAGACCATTAGGGCCATCTGCATGGAATGTTAAAAGGAATTGGTCCATGGTTTGAACTGAGTTTAAGGTGCTTTGGTAATGCAAGCTGTTTTTCTTTTTCTTTTTCTTTTCTATTCAATTCAAAACTTTCCCTAAGAAACGCTGTGTTACTTTGGTTTTATGACAAGTACAAAGTTGTTCCCTTTTGAAAAAAAATTGTCTTCTTTATAAGATTTGTGAGTTTTTTTTAGGGTAGAACTCTGTGATCTTTTTGTGTATGGTTGATTCTTATTCTTTATTCATGTTTGCTAGTCGTTTTGTTCATATGTGCCTATCAGGTAAAGAATAAACTGTGCAGATTTGATTTGATGCTAATGCTATCCTCTTGTTTCTTCTTTTTCTCTCTCCTCTTAAGCTTGCAGCCCGTTCCTGTGCTTCTTCTCTTCCCTACATTTCTTTCCCTTTTATCAATAAAAAACAAGATACACCCAAAGATTCTCAGGGAAAACGTGGAAAATGTTACATGCTGCCAATACTTTCTATGCTAGTCCCTAAGCCATCATCACACCATTTTTTTCATGTCTCTTCTTTTGGTGCAACATCTTCCTCTGATGAATCAATATCCTTACATTGCCTTGAATAAACCATGATGAGAAGCTGATGTTTGTTGTACAGAAATATGCCCCACATGCAAATTGAAGACCCTGATCAGGAGGAGAAGCATTTAATAATAGCAAGGGAACCTCTGCAGGTTGCCACAAATCTGCATATATCAGCCCAAATGATGCCCAACAGTGGAGATCATAGTTTGGAGGAGCTCTCAAAAAAGAGTTCAGAGATAAAGCGGAAAGGAAGGAGGAGAAGTAGAGGAAGCAAAATGGAGAAACTTTTGCTGGAACCAAAGCGTGACACATGTGCTGGGTCTCCTCTTGCATGCAAGAGTCTTATGTTCCACCGCAGGCCAGGGTATGGCCAACTTGGGACGAAATGCATGGTTAAGGCCAACCATTTCCTAGTAGAGATACCGGAGTCAGATTTTATTCACTATAGTGTAAGATTTCTTTATCCAAGAACAGGAACTCCCAATTTTATCTCAACATCTGTAGGAAATGAATATTGTGTCATTCCATAATATCTGTGCTTATTTTGTCCTTTTTTATTTTAAATTTTGATGGTGTAGGTTAAAATAACTCCTGAGGTTACTTCTTGTAAAATGAACAAAGCTATCATGACCCAGTTGGTGAAACTGCATAGAGAATCAGATTTAGGAATGAGGCTACCTGTTTATGATGGAGGAAGAAACCTTTACACAGCTGGGTTGCTGCCTTTTACCTCTAAGGACTTCAAAATTATATTAGTTGACACTGATGTAAGGACAGGGTACAAGAGGTAATTGATTCATAATAATTCTTGGCTTCCAGCAACTAGTGGAATATATTAGCCTTGTTATATGTTTTGAATTAACTTTTACCTATTGTATTAGGGAACATGAATTTAAAGTATCAATTGAGTTTGTCGCCCTGGCTAGTATGTTCAAGTTACGTGAGCTTCTCGCCGGTAAACAAGTGGATACCCCTCAAGAAGCCCTTAGTATAATTGATATTGTATTGAGGGAACTTGCATCTCAGAGGTGGATTTTATCATTTTTTTTTTCTTCCTGATATTATTGGTGTTTTCCTTACGACTTTTCATTCAGTCTTCAATTGTCTGTTATCTGTCATTGTGATTATTTAGGTTTATATCAGTCGGAAGGTCTCTATATTCTCCTGATATCAAGAAACCGCAGCAGCTGGGTGGTGGCTTAGAACTGTGTAGTGGTTTTTACCAGAGCATAAAACCTACTCAAATGGGATTGTCACTGAACATTGGTTGTCATTTCTTCAACTCGCTTAATTTTTACCTGTGAAATGGAAGACATTGTAGCAGACTAGCAGTCATATTTTTATCTATGATTCTGCAATTTCTAACTTTTTTTTCCATTGTCATTCAGACATGTCAACGACTGCATTTATTCAACCTCTCCCTGTCATTGATTTTGTTGCTAAAATTTTGTGTAAAGATGTGTCATCGCGACCATTATCAGATGCAGACCGTGTTAAGGTATCTACATTATATGCATGAACTTTATAGATACAATTATTTTTTATTTTACATTATTATACATAATTGCACAAGGACATGTGGAAAGTTATTTTGAGTATTAGTCTATCATTCTCATGTATAAATGTTTCAAATGTCTATTAATTTTCTCTTTTCTATTTTGACATAATTCAGTAATTAGTTAACTATTGAGTAGAGAGAATAATTTGTTTTATATCTAGAGGCATACACCCAAGCAAGCAGATTTGCATGTCAAACTGTTGGTTGATTCACTATAGGCACCTCTCTAGTAGTCCATGTAGCAGATCCCATAATTATATTGCTGCTAATTGAGAAGATAGATACTTTTGTACATAATGTGATAAGTTACTTTCTCTATGAAATATTGCAGGTTAAGAAAGCACTTAGGGGTGTCAAAGTTGAAGTTACACATAGAGTAAACCAAAGAAGGAAATACCGAGTTTCAGGACTGACATCACAACCTACAAGGGAGCTGATGTATATTATATTCAAACTTTGGCCTCCTAATTTTTCTTCAAAGATGCTTGAAGTTGTTACTTTTTTTTTTATTGCAAATTCTAATCTATCACAACTTGTTTTGGTTTTCTTCCCTTCTTTGGTCTTCCAGTTTTCCAGTTGACGAGCAAATGAACATGAAATCAGTCATTGATTACTTCCAAGAAGTGTATGGATATACCATAAAGTATCCCCATTTACCTTGTCTACAAGTAGGAAACCAGAGAAAGGTGAATTATTTGCCAATGGAGGTAAGCGTTGCTCGATTCCAACTTCCTGGTATGGAGCAATCTTAGTTTGTTTTGACCAACTCACATGGACCTTATTTCAGGCTTGCAAGATAGTCGAGGGACAGAGATACACTAAAGGGCTGAATGAAAAGCAGATTACTTCTCTGCTAAGGGTTTCCTGCCAAAGACCCCGTGAACAGGAAATGGATATTTTACAGGTCCGCATCACCGAGTCATTGAATTGTTGCCGCTTAAAATTTGTTTGTCATTATGATGTTCCAATTTTATTGTCTCTTACGTATCCATTACGTCATTGAACAGTTAATAAGTTAAAACATTCATAAGTGGACAGACAAAATGGATATGCACTTTTCTAATGATTATGATTTACGATAGTACTACCGATAGTGTTAGTTTAGGTTGTTATTTTTCTCCTGTTCAGAAAACTGAACTAACCGGTATAAATTTTAGACATCTATCTAACAGTTAATAATTTTTGCAGACAATTGACCAAAATAGATATGAGCAGGACCCCTATGTAAAGGAGTTTGGTATCAATATAGATAACAAACTTGCAGCTGTTGAGGCTCGGGTTCTTCCAGCACCATGGGTAATTTAACTAACATTTAGAGCCACTTAAAATGACTTTCAGCATCATTATCTTAACAGCATTATTCATTTTATACTTTTCTCCTAAATAGCTGAAATATCATGACTCTGGAAAAGAAAAAGAATATCTACCTCATGTTGGTCAATGGAACATGATGAACAAGGTATGCCAAATCATGCAGAGATATTAGAATTTCGCATGAAGTTAATGCTTGTGGTAGCATATGCAGATTACCTGAACTCTTTTTTTCCTGTGCTTACACAGAAAGTGATAAATGGAAGCACTGTTAGGTACTGGACTTGCATCAACTTCTCACGAAGTGTCCAAGATAGCACTGCTCGTGCCTTTTGTCAGCAATTGGTTCAGATGTGCCAAATCACTGGCATGGTAAACTTTCTTGATTTGGTACTATTTAGCAATAGCAGGTTATGATGAAATGTGAGTGACTTCTCAATAGTCATTGTGGAATCTGGATAATTAAATATTGATTCTGTTGGGCTGCTTAATTGCCTGCACTAATGATCTTGCCATTGTCAACCATTCACCTCAGGAATTTCATCAGGATCCTGTAATTCCAATATATTCTGCGAAGCCAGATCAGGTAAAGAAGGCTTTGAAATATGTCTATCATGCTGCTCTAGATAAGCTTGGAGGGAAAGAATTAGAATTACTTATTGCCATTCTACCAGACAACAATGGCTCTTTGTATGGTATGCCATTTGCTCTCATTTTACTAGAATAAGCTAGATTGTTATATATAGAACTAGCCTTCATTAGAGGTTTGTGAAATAGTCATAGTCATAGTTATTTCAATATTTATATTTTCTTCTTCTTAAAATGGTCAAAACTGCTTCACTTATGCCTGAAGCATAGCATTTTCTTATGCTTTAAACTCAGAATGAACTAAATTTTCTCCAAATGTTGAGCGTGCAAAATTGTGAAGACCCAATATATACCATGTATTCTGAATAAAGAAAATGTTTCTTTACTCAGGTGATCTGAAACGAATTTGCGAAACGGAACTAGGTTTAATATCTCAGTGCTGCCTCTCAAAATATGTCTTCAAGATAAACAGACAGTACCTGGCAAATGTGTCACTTAAAATTAATGTCAAGGTATGTCATTGTTGAGTGATCTGTTGCATTACAAGCCAAAACTATAGAGCTTAATACATAGTATGCAGTTCAACAGATGGTATGTCATTGTTGAATTAATGCTTTTTCTCCTCTTACTTTGCATAGCTGGGGGGAAGAAATACTGTGCTCTTGGATGCTCTAAGGTGGAAAATTCCTTTGGTTAGTGACATTCCAACTATAATATTTGGAGCTGACGTAACTCACCCAGAATCTGGAGAGGACTACAGTCCATCAATAGCTGCTGTGAGCAATTCTAACTCAAAAATCTTTTTTGGGCTCCATATTTGAGATTTACTGACTATCTCTTATAGGTTGTTGCGTCCCAAGACTGGCCGGAAGTCACAAAGTATGCTGGGTTAGTAGGTGCCCAACCTCACAGAGAAGAACTCATTCAAGATTTGTTCAAAACCTGGAAAGATCCTCAAAAGGGTACAGTTACTGGAGGCATGATCAGGTAATGTTCGAGAATTTAGAACTCCACATGACTTGATCATGTAAATCATTTAAGATCTGAAGTTAAGTTGATACCAAATGAGCGGGAGGTTGTTGATCATTAATTGCCTGACTTCAGATTATCTTTACTAGAAACAAAAAGCCAAAGTCCTAGAATTTGACCATAATATCTCAATATTGCCGTTTCAAAGGCATGTGGGCCTAGTGGTTAAGCACTTGTGTTTTCCCTTTGAGGTCTCGGCTTTGAGCCTCCTTGCCAGCGGTATGGGGTGGGATTTATGGGTTTATGGGTACTAACAACTAACTTGGGTGACGCCCCCTCTGGGGGTGAGAAACACGGGCCTTTGTAGGCCTGCTGTCCCGTTGCTTATCAAAACATGTATATTTGAAACGGTTTCATCAAACAAAGTTTTTAATATAGGACTATATTAATGTTTATCTATTATCTTCCATAACTCTTATTATAGTGAATAGGAAGCATGTTTGAATTTATTTTGTGCTTAGATACTATCTTAAAAGATCTCTGATCTTAAATTCATGCCCTGCAGAGAGCTACTTCTTTCATTTAAGAAGGCCACTGGACAAAAACCAGAGAGGATAATCTTTTACAGGTAGTCAACCATAACCATTATATAGAAGTGTCATTCATTCTGATTTATTTCATCATTAGTTTTAAACGAGGTAGTATATATATATAAATTATAAGCTGTTATCAAATAGCTATCTGAGCTCAAGATTTTTTTCCCTGGTTATTCAGCACAAGGTGTTTTAGATTCTTCTAATATGTGTAATTTTTTCTAAAAATAAATCTAGAGATGGTGTCAGTGACGGGCAATTTTACCAGGTTCTATTATATGAACTCGATGCCATTCGTAAGGTTGGTGAATGCATGATATTCTTGTTACATATATACTATCAATCATGCCTCTCTTGTGCTCATATTTTGGCAATGTCCAGGCATGCGCATCTCTGGAACCTAGTTACCAACCTCCAGTAACATTCATTGTAGTCCAAAAGCGTCACCATACTAGACTCTTTGCAAGCAATCACAACGACAAAAGTAGTATTGATAAAAGTGGAAATATCTTACCAGGTAATGAATTGTTCCTAGTAGCTAATGAGTTTTGTTCATGTTATTGGTCAAAGGAAATTGACTTCATAAACTGTGGGGAACTCTCTTTCATTTTATGAATAACATAAGGTTTGATGTAGAAACAAATACTTACTAACATGATCATATTTCTCAAATATTCATATAACCATTAGATGCACTAATTTGGAAATTGATATATGACTTCTCCAATTCAATTTTTAGTTAGAAGATGAGTAATTAGTTGAAAATTCCAAATACAGGTACTGTGGTGGATTCTAAAATCTGTCATCCTACAGAATTCGACTTTTATTTATGTAGTCATGCAGGAATCCAGGTATGAAACATTCCGATTAAAACCATTATTTGAAATATATAAACTATTCTCACTGTCTTTTAGGCATTACCATTATTATATGCCTTAAACTTTCTCAATAGAACTCAAACAGTTATTGAGGTGTGAGATTGAGAAGCACATTTGTTAAAACTTAGCATATAAATCGCACTCGAGTTGACTATAATTTGCACTTTTGGCAGGGGACTAGCCGACCTGCGCATTATCATGTTCTATGGGATGAGAATAATTTCAGTCCAGATGAGATCCAATCTCTAACTAACAACCTATGCTATACGTAAGATGCTTGTTTCTCATCCTGTTATCAATAAAATTTCGTAGTAATCATAGTTTGATCCTATTTTTCATTAATGTATTGCAGCTATGCTCGATGCACACGATCTGTCTCTGTAGGTAATACTCGGATTCATCATTTATGTGATGGTCATATCATATACGTATATACATTGCTCAATGAACCAATACAGTTTACATGGCACATTTGGCATAACTCATTTAAAAGTAATACATGTATGTGTCTATGCATGCAGTGCCTCCGGCATATTATGCTCACCTGGCGGCCTACCGAGCTCAATTCTATATGCAACCTGACGTGGAGAATGCTAAAAGATGCTCCGCTGGCGCGACAAACCGGTCATGTGTCTTACCCCTACCAGCACTGAAAGAGAAGGTGAAGAATGTGATGTTTTACTGTTAAAGGTATGCATAATTAACCAAGTGCAAAGAGATCGGGAATAGATGTATGTACATGTATGTTGTGTTAATATTGTAGAGTGATCGCGTGCGTTGGAAATTTTGAAAGAGAGTCGTCAGCTGCTAACAGGAATCAACAACATTCATCTTTGTCTATCATTGTACCATTACTAATGTTTTACACAATTAGATTAGCTAATGTAGAATAATTTAGACGTTTATATGATGATCCGCCTTTGATAGTTATTTGCAACTCTATCTATTCTATACATCTAAGTTGTTTGCTTGATATGATTAAATGCTGTGGTTGATTGATAAGTCCTGCATGTCTTAATCACAACTTTACCAAATTATGATGAACAAGGTTTGAGTAATCAAATCCAATTGCCACCCTCTATTGAGGACTGATTTTGACCAAAGAAAAGAAAAACAAAGATTATGGGACTACTCATGTCTTGGGAGTTCCTTTAAAAAGGTTACCCACATCATAGGATAGCCCCCACCTATTTGGGGATTGGAAGCATTAGTCAATCTTCAACTACCCAAATTTCCATCAGCCCATTAGAACACAAGATGGATTTAGGGCTAAGATTTTATGAATGTACTAATTTAATATATTGAATCAATTGGACATGTGCATTCTTCATTTCTTAACACTTTTCTCAATTTGGAACTACACACACAATAACCTTATAAGTTCATGTCTTCGTTTGTCAAGCACGCAACCGCTAAATACCACACTTAATTTCAAAATTCACCTTCACACAAGCCCGCTTCATACCTTGTCAAAACCCTAATCTGCTGCACTTTCTCATTATCAACTCAAAAATATAGTAACGGAACATAAAAAAGCGACGTGAGATTGTTGGTGCCTAGTTAGAGTTTTATAACAATGCACCGAACATAAACCCGGAACAATGTCAACGGACCTTTTGCACATATAAGAAATAAATAAGGTGACAAGAAATCTCTTAATTGCATTTAATTTTCATGGTTTACTTCTAATTTACCCTCAATATTTGATTGCCGACTGAAAAAAGAAATATATAAACTGAAAATAGAACCTAAAACAAATAAACAATCCTAATTTTGTAAATAAAAATAAATGACCGTTTGAAAACGGAGGTAATAATTCCATTAGCTGATTACCAACGGTACCGTTGCGAGTAGGAGCAGTGATGCATAGAACGTGAGATTGTAATTTGTTGACATAAATACTAATTACGTGGATGGGTCCATTCTTATGTATGTATGCATGGTAGGATGCTTCCTTTCAAAATATATTCCCATTCAAGAAAAATAAAAGAAATGGGGTTGAGTGGGGTGGACCACGACCATGAGAGAAATGGATGTCTGATACACGTGGGATATAATTGCCACGTGGTGAAGAGGGGTCCACATCTGTTAATTAATGTGGGTCTGATGCCAGCTAGGCTGCAGCGTCCACCTCAGCAACGGATCACGTGAACCCAAAGCTATTCTTTGAGTTTCAGTTCCAGATGAGATGATAGATGTTTGTGAGTGTTGTAACTAATTTGTGGGACATCAGTTCAGTTTCTTGCTTCTTTCCTTTCACTGTGCCCTGCGCTCCATCCATGTCTTCACTCAACCCTCTTTTAATTTTACCAACATTTTTTTATTGTACGCAGTCGGGGTTTTGAAACCGAGTCATCGAATTTGCCTTAAAGTTGTATTATTGGTGTTGTCGAATATTTGGTTTAGTTTTTAGTTTTTTTATCTTTTTTTGCAATCGTTCTGCTCCTCAAATAATTTTGTATTGCTATTTTTTTTCGCATTCTCGATTTCAGTTCCCTTTCTATAAACTGGGCAATCTCCTCTCCTTTTAGAAGGTTGCTAATTCGATAATGTTCTTCTCTTATTTCACATGTATTAATTTGGAATATTCAATAACTGTGTTTAATGATTTCTTTTACTTACATGTACAAGTCTATGCTTGTATCAGAGAAGTCTAAAGTATATATTTTTTTCTTGATCTCTCTAAAATTCCTACATAAACAGGGAGATGAATTCACGTTCTCCTTGTATTTTGTATTCATTGAGTTTTATTCTATTAAGTAATATAGGTATCAGTTGACTGCGTAGTTTTGAGTTTAAAAAACTAACAAGGTGGTGACACCTCATTTAAAATCATGTATTCCACAAATTCAACTGGGTAGATAAAAATAATAAATTTAATAAGGTGTCATCACACCATCATATTTATTATATTATAAGAAATAAGACGCCAATAGAAAAGAAACACAAGAACGCGACGAACAACCGTTTGTAATGTCCAGGATTGTTCTAATGAGTTCTCCATAGTGTAGTTATTTATTTGTATAACAAATGAGTTTATGCAAAAATGAGTTCTCCATAGGCCTCAATCTTTCCTGTGTAGTTGCTGGAGTAAAAAGAATCAATCGATCAGGTAATGGATGTGGACCCACCTCCATCTATTTCAGTGACTCAGCTAGCTGATCATCAAACATGTAATGTAATGTAATGTAATGTAATGTAAAGTAGCTTTTCTTCTTTCTTTCTTTTCTTTTGAAGGGTTATTGAAGACAGGTCACAAGAACATACTCAATCATACCACACCTCTCTCTTTCAATCCCGTTCTTGTTATACCTGTGTTATGATCAGGGCCGGCTCTAAGGGTGTGCGAGGTGGGCGATCGCACAGGGCCCCCGAAA
>JAYMTK010001762.1:0-15502 GCA_036897405.1 Pelargonium myrrhifolium | reverse complement strand
AATCGTAATTAGGGGTCAACACTAAAATTTACTCCAGTCCAAGGGGTCTAGAACCAATTTTGTCACATTAAGTTAAAAAGGTGTGGAAGAGTAAAATATGGTGGAAATAGTTTCTCCCTATTTTTTATTTTTTTCGGTCTAAGCCATGGGGTTCCAGAGCGGGCCGATCGAAGCCGAGACATCTTCCTACTCACGCAGCCTGTGTTAACCAACTGTGCCACCCCTATTGAGTTCCTCCTTATTCTTTCTTTTAATAAAATGTCAATTATAAATCCGCTCTATCACACTCTTGTAACCATTGTGGATGTCCTATACAACTCTTACATACCCGGTAAGATCATGTTTCTCCGTCTAAATTCCGTTATCTTATTAATTTCAACTACTTATTATTTTAAAGACAGTCAAAATTACCTTTTAAAATAATATCTATAGAGTATCAAAAATCTTTGAATCTTCAATCTTGTGCCCTCTATCAAGTAGACGAGAAAATCATTTTAGATTGAAATGAACATAACTAATTAAGAATACATATCCGTCAAACAGAGAAACTAAAAATTGTATTGTATGTACAAATTGTATGTATGGTCAAAACTACAAGTAGAAGTAGAAGATTGGAATTGTTCAAAGTCGTGCGCATGCAACCTTATTAATTACTCGAACACAACAAATTAAGAAAGAAATGAGTAACCATGAATTGATGAAGCTTGTACTAATTCACACTAGCTATAAAGAAACAAAACAACTTTTTCAAACAAAAACCAAACAAAACCTCTGCAACAGTATCATGCATCAATGTGGTTGGCATGACTTTTAATTTCGTCATTAACAAATACCTCTGCAAACTCAGATTGACATATTCAATATATTGGTAAATATAGCAAAATAATACACATTTATTTTCTACCACCAAAAAAGTTAATTTGGCGTCAACCTATCTCATAGAAACTGAGGACCACATATATATATACATTGGTCAAGTCTCAAGTCATTGGTTTGAAACCAAACCATGCATGCATATATGCACGTAAGACATATATTACTGCCAATTCTTGATCTGATCAACTGTACATATATATATATATATATATATATGACGAGTGGGTACGTACGTTTTATTTTGTTTTCTTTACTAAATCTATCCCCGCAAGCTTGCTTCACATGCTAATAATTATTTTACGCAAGTTCATATATGGGATAGTTTGTAGATAATTATTCAAATATTGTTTGACAATTTGGTCACAAAATGA
This sequence comes from Pelargonium myrrhifolium, assembly GCA_036897405.1. NCBI lineage: Eukaryota > Viridiplantae > Streptophyta > Magnoliopsida > Geraniales > Geraniaceae > Pelargonium > Pelargonium myrrhifolium. Next base: position 14,255 of record JAYMTK010001762.1, on the reverse strand, counting down.
CGCAAAATATTCGATCTTAGGTTCAAGGTATGTGTTAGATAGTGACACTGCAGGGACCATCACATATATACACACTCACAACATCATACACCTCTTCTCTTCTCTTCTCTTCATTTACATAAAGATGTGATTCAACAAGTGTTGTTTGAACACAAAGAAAAAATAAAAATGGGATACATGACAACCCAACTCTCTCATGAACTACCCCAACACCCTCGACCAACATTAGACTTAGGCCCCTCACAAATGAGTAAACCACTAAAGTCGCAAATCAGTTTATACAAGAAAATTTCTTATTCTCGAATCCTGAACGTAATAAAATCCAAAACATAAAGACTAAACCATATATTATTAACGTACCACGCACCCTACCTTTAGATCCGTGATGTCAATACTAAAATCGCTCTTGAGGCTAACAAATCCAGAACATAATAATAACCAAACTCTAAGAACTAACTCATAGTATGTCGTGCCATGAATCCTAACTTGAGATTCAAGATGACAATACCATAATCATCTCAAAATGGTTTGTTGCCGCCCTCCCCTCTTCCACCAAGACTGAGCCAATTGGAACCGAATTCACAGGTCGTCTTACACAGAAAAATATAAATATTCTCAATACCAGACCAAAATAACAAGCAATCTCTAATAATTAAACCAAAGTAGCTACGTACTATAAATCCTAGCTTGAGGTATGAGATAATTGAATTTGAGTCACTTTCAATAGTCAATCACCGCCAACCCTCTCGTTTCAGCCAAGATAATGTCTCACGAATAACCATAGCTTCAACTATTATTGGCTCCCGCTCACACCCTAAGGAAATTGCCCACGCCCGCTTAAGTGCTCAAACTCAAACCCTAGCCTTTCGCACCTTCTATTCCTTTTATTTCTGAGAGCTTTTCTCACCCAACGAAATTATTTAGTTGTAATATGTTTTGTTCATTCAATAAGTGTTCATTATACGTGTTAATAAAAATTAATTTATCTTCGCAATATGTTAATTTTAATTCCCTTTGAAATATGGTTTCAACTTTCAAGTGATAATTAAGTTGAGCTCAAACAGGAAAGGTGTATATATGGTCTCATTTGATTTCGTAAGTCATGAATTTGACTTCCTACTCCTAATTAATGAATTGATAATATTAATTATGGAAGCTATTGTGAATTTGGTGATTGGCTTTAATTTGTCACATCCTCTTGGACAGAGCATCTACATCCATTATGTTTTTGGTACTTCATTATTTTTCTAACACCAAGTGCAAAACATCCTTCCAAGCCCACTTGTCTAATTGCGATTACATGCTCAGATTTAATTAATTATGTTAATATTATACTAACTACAATAATTCTGAGTAGGAATCGTGAATGGTTGGTAGCTTCCTCATTACTAATTGTTTTGCTCCTAATTCAGCAGATAACATCCTCTTTATATATATAAAAATCGTAATTAATATAATAGGAAACGAAGAATATGATTTTGTCACAAATTGTACGTATTGTCCGTTTGTACAATCACTGTCGTCTTCTTGATATATTATTGAACTCAATAAGCAAGCCAAAATATTTCATGTGAAATTCTGGAAACTTGGACTTTCTTAATGATCAATTTACAGAACCTTTTTCAGGAAAATAGATTGGTTTATTATATTACTAATTAGACCAATTAAAAATTAAATGTTCTGTTGGATGATTCATAGGCAGATGTCATGTTTTGACATTTTAATAGTAGTATATACTTATTATTAATACGGGTGTCTTGTTCCTAAGATGGCAATATGGATTTGAACCCGTTGGATATCCGACACCCGACCCTAACCCAAATCGAAGTTGGTCATGTCGGTTTTAGGGTCGGGTTTTACATATACAGAGAATTGGACGAGATAGGGTCAGGCTGGGAAAAAACATGCAAAAAGACATAGTATTTTATGTCCAAAACCCTAACTCGACTTTATCCGAAGACCCTGTAGGATCGAGTTAGGGTTCAATAACCCTAACCCGACCTGTGCTTTTGCCAGCTCTAATTATCCTAGATATGTATACGGCTATGGCTATGGTTGCATGCATGGTTTGTGCACTCAATTGAAGCCATTGGAGGAGTAGCTTTTTAGGAGGAAATAGATAAGAGATGTGAACAAATTAAGAAACAAACTATGAATGAGACAAATAAGAGGGTCAATCATTGTTGGCTGCAAAGCAAGACTCACTAAAAGGGCTTTCAATATTCAGTCATCTAATTTACAGCAACAAAACCCACAATTTAATACCAATTGAAGAAGAAGGGGTTGTTAACCAAATAAATCCAACAAAAGGCATCATCACTTTCCCTTTACCTTCATCCATTACATGATCCTCTTGGAAACTTTTTTTTTTTTATTTCTCCTGCTAAAACATAACTTCTTTATAATTAACGATGAGAGAACCAACTCAACTAAAAGCTTAAACTGATAGTTAAAAGTCTCTTTATACTTTTATATTATATTCCAACATAATGTATACTACATAACTACAATACTCATTTTATCATCAAATGTATGTCTATATGTACAATGTCTCTCTTTGAATCTTAAGTCATGTTTTTTCTCCTCTCTAGTTTACCATCAAAGTTTATCTTTTCAACCATTTGATCGACAATTGTTCAACCATTTTTCTCGTACTAAATGGTTCCAAACCCTTTAGACTGATGCCTATTGTAGAGCTGGCTTTCGATTAGAGTTTTCACTTATTCTAACCCTTGCACTTTTCATTTTCTTAAATTAGTCCACATTACCTATTTTAGTAATTAAGTTGATATTGTCCACGTCATATTTGTCTTCCACGTCGACACGCCACATAATCTAAAGTGTCCATATCATACTTCATTCAAGAAGGTTGAAAAGTGTGTTTTAATGAGTTTCAGCTAGGAGAATACGATGTCGTTTTGTTGAAGTTGAAACCCATCAAAACTCATGATTTAATGTATGACTAAATTGAAATCAAATCAAGGTTTGGAGAAAGAAGATCGATAGTTGGAGAAAAGAATAAAATTGAAGCTTGAAGAAGAGTGGTATAGTGATCTGTTGTTTCAATTACTTCTATTTCTTAGAAGTGATCCGGAACAACCTCTTATACATACAAGTTCTAGATGTAGTTTTTTTTATTATAGAAATTGGTTGTTTTTTTAAGGGTAATTCATGTACAAGGATTGAATTTTTTTTTTTTACTATATAATGAGTTTCTTGTTTTTTTTAATAGAAAACATATAAAGGTTGAGTGAATTTTAGTGATAGTTTATGCATTTGTAGAAATAAATTCAAGAGATTTCTATAAGTTTTTTAGAAACATCATTAGCAACTCATTTATGACAACAACAAAAAAAATTGAGAAAACAACACTTATTTTTAAGACAAAATTGGTTAGAAACAAACACTGAATTTGGGGAGGGAGAGAGAATAGTGATGTAATTTAGGGCCATACAAAACAGTAGGTTGAAGTTACAAGATTTAACAAGAAATAGATGACTTGTTCTCGTAATTTAGAGAGAGTTAGGTTTGATTTGTTTGCACAAAAGAGAGAAAAAGAGTATAGGCAAGCTAAACCCTAAACATAAACAATATTATTAGCAAAGTTAATGAATTGCACACTTCAATATACAATACTAGTAGTATAAAAATAGCAAAGCTAAAGAGGTGGGCATTTAATTTGGAGCAGGCAAGGCAAGGCAAGGCAAGGGAGTTACATGCAACCAATGAGATGAGGAGAGGACAGAAGAAGACATTGGGGTTTGGTAGCTCAACCCAATAAGATTAAGATAAAATTAACACTAATCAAAATTGTGCATGCTTTGCTAATTAATAAGTATATGTATGTGTTGAAAATTGGAAGTTTGTTGGAGGAATGACAACTATGTGGGGTTGGGGTCTCCATTGACTTTGTAAACCTTAAAGCACATAGTAACATCAACTTCAATTTCAATATGATTTGGAAATTCAACCGTTGCCTTTCTTATTTGAGGTTTTAAAACAAGCTAACACACTAAAACAAGCTAACCCATTACTTGTCCCTTTGCCCAACCACTGTGTATCTTCCTTCTTTCAATCAATTCAACATACTGATTTAAACACTTTTTTACATTCTTATTTTTCTACTCTACTACTACTTTTTTTTTTTCTTTTTATGAATCATAATTCATAAAAAGATATTTGGGAGGCTAATCGATTGCAGAGGAGGAACACTACAGTCCAAGAGCAGTAAGAAAAGAATACCAATAAGGAAGTGAATAACAATATTACAGTCTGAAAAGCTCAACGAGACTCGCACGCCCATCCCACCATCCTATAGCTACCCGCTAATCAAATCCCACTATAATCTCTAGCAATAGCACCAATACAATACTGCTTAAACCTGGTTTACCCAAAGAACTGCTATCAGTGTCAAATTTTGTATGTACTACTATCCATTGTAGTATGATAGTATTTATTTTGAGTTGACCATCTCATCTGACCCTTCACTTAACTAAGCACTTTGACTCTCTCTGTCTCTGGTGTGAATATTGCTGCACAGTAGTTGGGAAATGAAATGAACCTACTGATCCTCTCCTCTCCTCTCCTTCATCATTTATTGCAATTCGCTGACGAATAAAAACTACTCTTGCTCTTCCTTCCTCTCTCTCTCTCTATCTCTTTAACCATCCATTTGCATTTCTTGCACCCATTTTAAGAAACACACACTCTCTATCTATCTATCTATCTGCAGCAGCTCAAATGCAACAACTTTCAAAACCTCCTCTCTTCTTCACATGTCCTACCCTATCTCTGCTGCAACTGCCATTGCCTATTCTCTCTACGCGTCTTCACTCTCTTCAAGAACCATTTGCACCACAACCTCCACCGTCTCCTTTATTGCCAACCACCTTTTAATTCATCATCACTAGCTTTTTATACTCTGTTTCATGGAAATGGACACCATCAACAAAATGGTTTCTGCTCTTGTTCTGTTGCTGTTATTGATTGTGTCCTGTGAAGCTCAGTCGCTCGATTCTGCCTCCACTCTCTCTATTCTCTTGGAGGTCAAGAATTCGTTTGTGCAAAATCAAGAAACAGAGCATGTGCTGAAAAGCTGGTCCAAAGGCAATCCCAACTTCTGTTCATGGAGGGGTGTGTCTTGCGGGGTCAACTCGGTCCAGGTGGTGAGTCTCAACCTCTCCGACTCGTCACTCGCCGGGTCGATACCGGCCTCACTCGGGCGCTTGCGAAACCTGCTCCACCTTGATCTTTCCTCCAACAGCCTCACCGGTCCCATCCCACCTAACCTCTCGGCCCTTTCCTCGCTCGAATCTCTCCTCCTCTTCTCCAACCAACTCGCCGGTCCCATCCCAACTCAGCTCGGCTCGCTCGCCTCGCTCCGAGTCTTGCGAATCGGCGACAATGCCCTCACCGGACCCATTCCCGCCGAACTCGGTAACTTACTCAACTTGGAGGTCATCGGCCTCGCCTCCTGCAGCCTCACCGGACCGATTCCACCTGAACTCGGACGGCTCAGCAATCTCGACAGCCTGATTCTGCAGGAGAATCAGCTTCAGGGACCGATTCCGGCGGAGCTCGGAAACTGTTCAAGCCTCACAGTCTTCACAGCTGCTCTCAACAATCTCAATGGAACAGTGCCGCCGGAATTGGGCCGCCTGAGAAACCTCCAACTCCTCAACCTGGCCAACAACACTCTCTCCGGCGATATTCCGGCGCAAATCGGCGATCTGGGTCAGCTCGTTTACCTCAATTTGAACGGAAATCAGCTCGAGGGTCCGATTCCGAGGTCGTTAGCGAAACTGGGTAATCTCCAAAATCTTGACTTGTCCGTGAACAAGCTCACTGGAGGCATCCCGGAGGAATTGGGAAACATGGGTCAGTTGGTTTACTTAGTTTTGTCGGACAACAATCTCTCAAGTACAATCCCAAGAACAATTTGTTCCAACACAACCAATTTGGAGCAACTGGCTCTCTCCGAGAACAAGATCTTCGGAGAAATTCCGGCGGAGATTGGTGGCTGTCGCTCCCTGAAGCAGCTTGACCTCTCCAACAACACCATCAATGGTTCTATTCCAGTTGAGCTTTACGAGTTACTGTACTTAACTGACCTGTTCCTCCACAACAACACCTTGTCGGGTTCGATATCTCCCTCCATAGCCAACCTCAGCAACCTCGAAGCACTTGCTCTGTACCACAACAATCTGCAAGGTCCTCTGCCCAGAGAGATCGGTATGCTCGCCAATCTTCAAATTCTGTATCTTTACGACAACAAGCTTTCTGGGGAGATTCCGACAGAGATTGGTAACTGCTCGAGCTTGCAAATGATTGATTTTTTCGGAAACCGATTTTCCGGGGAAATTCCGGTTACCGTTGGGAGGCTAAAGAAACTGAATCTCCTTCATTTGAGGCAAAACGAGCTCGTGGGTCAAATTCCCGCCAGTTTGGGTAACTGTCACCAACTAACTATCCTGGACTTGGCGGATAATCGTCTCTCCGGTGGCATTCCGGCGACTTTTGGGTTCCTTCAGTCTCTGGAGCAGCTCATGCTTTACAACAATTCACTTGAAGGTACTGTCCCTTACCAATTAGCCAATTTGGTTAACATCACCAGAATCAATCTCTCCAAGAACAGCCTCAATGGTTCCATAGCTCCATTGTGTAGCTCACATTCTCTGCTTTCTTTTGATGTCACAAACAATGGCTTTGGCCATGAAATTCCTCCACAATTGGGGAATTCTCAGTCCCTTCAGAGGTTGAGATTGGGGAGCAACCAGTTCTCCGGGAAAATCCCTTGGACATTTGGGAAAATCAAGGAGCTGTCACTCTTGGATCTCTCTGCCAATTTGCTCACAGGACCAATACCAAATGAGCTCTCTAGGTGCAAGAAACTCACCCACATTGATCTGAACAACAATATGCTTTCGGGTCCGGTCCCTTCGTGGCTCGGAGGTTTGCCTCAGCTGGGAGAGCTCAAGCTCTCTTTCAACCTCCTCGCGGGTCCTCTTCCCCCGCAAGTGTTTAGGTGTTCGAAATTGCTAGTGCTCTCAGTGAACAACAATTCACTCAATGGAACTCTTTCTGGTGAAATTGGCAACTTGACATCTCTCGCTGTCCTTGACCTCGACCGGAACCAATTTTCGGGACCTATCCCTCGGGATATCGGTAAGCTGAGCAAGCTTTATGAGCTCAGGCTGTCACAAAACAGTTTTAGTGGTGAAATACCTGGTGAGCTTGGACAACTACAGAATCTTCAGAGCATTCTTGACTTGAGTTACAACAATCTAAGTGGCCAAATCCCACCTTCTATTGGTACACTGTCCAAGCTTGAAGCACTTGACCTTTCCCACAACAGCCTTGTTGGTCTAGTCCCTCCCCAAGTGAGCTTGATGAGCAGCTTGGGCAAGCTTAACCTCTCTTACAACAATCTTGAAGGGAAATTGGACAAGCAATTCTCCCGCTGGCCCGCTGGCTCGTTTTCGGGAAACCAGCAGCTCTGTGGAAGCCCTCTTGGTAGCTGCAGCAATCTCGAATCTAACAAGAAACAGTCCGGTCCAAGCCAATCGTCGGTGGTGTTAATCTCAGCACTCTCAACTCTTGTGGCTATTGCTTTAATACTAGGAGCTTCATTTATCTTGAAGCGCAATAGAGAATCTTTCAAGAAAGCCAAGGAGCTGAGCTTCACGGACTCTTCCGGTTCTTCCCAAGCACAGAGAAGGTTGCTCTTCCAGCACGGAGTCACGAAGCGAGATTTCAAGTGGAGTGACATTATGGAGGCCACAAACAATCTGAGTGATGAGTTCATAATTGGGTCAGGAGGGTCGGGAACGATCTACAGAGCTGATTTGCACAACAGAGAGACGGTTGCAGTGAAGAAGATTGTGTGGAAAGATGATTTCATGTTGAACAAGAGCTTTGCGAGGGAAGTGAGGACGCTCGGGAGGATCAGGCACAGGCATCTGGTGAAGCTGAAGGGGTATTGCTCCAACAAAGACGCGGGTTTGAATCTTTTGATCTACGAGTACATGGAGAATGGGAGTGTGTGGGATTGGCTGCATAGGCAGGCAGTGAGTAGCAAGAGCAAGAAGTGGCTTGACTGGGAAGCAAGGTTGAATGTTGCAGTAGGGTTAGCCCAGGGAGTGGAGTACCTCCACTATGACTGTGTGCCCAAGATTCTTCACAGGGACATCAAGTCCAGTAATATCTTGCTTGATTCTGATATGCAAGCACATCTTGGGGATTTCGGGCTGGCCAAGACGATTGGGGAAAATTACGAATCCAACACTGAATCCAATTCTTGGTTTGCTGGGTCTTATGGTTACATTGCTCCAGGTATTTATTTATTTATCAAAATGGTTTCTTTCTTTCTTTGTGCTTAATTTGTTTCTTGCCATTCCTAACATAATATTGTATGCATGTTGCAGAGTATGCTTATTCATTGAAGGCAACAGAGAAGAGTGATGTATACAGTATGGGAATTGTTCTGATGGAGCTTGTGAGTGGAAGAATGCCAACTGATGGGAGCTTTGGCACAGACATGGACATGGTGAGATGGGCGGAGACGCGTATGGAAATGGAAGGTGCTGCTCGGGAAGAGTTGCTCGATCCAACCTTGACGCCGCTCCTGCCTGGAGAAGAATGTGCTGCATTTCAAGTGCTTGAGATAGCAGTGCAGTGCACCAAAACTGCACCCGCGGAAAGGTTATCATCCCGGCAAGCTTGTGATCTCCTCTTCAATGTGCTTAATAATAGGATGGTGGATACCGAAAAGACGAGGGTGACTGGAGATACACATGCCTGATCAATGGCCAAGAATACGATTTCTCGTCCTAACTAAGAGAGCCACTAGAGGAACCATATCGGTAGATTTCTTTCAACTATATTTTGTATGCGCCTTGTAAATTCATTCGGTTTTGGATGCAAGAAGTAGTACTTAAAATTGTTTCAAATGCAGCCAAGTTGTCGCTTCATTTAGATTTTATGGTTGCCCAGCATTCCAACACGAACACGACACGTTTTGTAATAATAATGTGCAGTCCAACACATACACGACACATTGATGAATACAAAACACGAACACATCATATTTGACACAATAATTAAATGGGTCATTTTGACACGACACAATTGATGCAAAAATGATCCAACACAACCTACACGCCATATCTATAATTTTTTTAATGCATTGCGCAAAAGAACCAACCCGTTCAACACTACATTATCCAATAGGTTTAGCATGTTATTAAAAATAATTTACAGCAATACCCTTATGTGTGGGCATGTCATGCGCGTTATGAAAGTCCAACACGACACATCACAATTACTAAATGTGTCAAATCCAACACATTTACAAAATGTTTGAGCCCAAACCCGCTAATTCGGTGTTGTGTTTGTGTTGTGTTACATCACAAATTGCAAGCTCGAGCATAAACAATGGACCTAGAAACAACCGTTTTCATAAGTGGATCTCTTCCGAATCAGAATTTAACATTCATTTTCCGAAGGCCGAAAATAAACATTTGCTCCTAGGAAAAAACATTCAATTGATTCAAATTAATTATTACATTCTGCATCAGATCATTCGCCCAAAACAGCGGTCCAAAAACTTGGTGCAAGTAATCCAACATCATTGGAAAGCAAAAGAGCAAATAAAAATCAAACACAAATGTTCACAACCCATGAAACTCATCACTTTGGAACCCAAATTACTACTCTGAGGATGGCAGGAAACCCTTCATCACATGAGCACTAATCTTCTTTAGTCGTCAGCATCTGCAAAGGAAATTACACGTGTTAAAATTCGTGCGTACAAATACTGACGTGGTTTTTCGGTTTTGCCCAAATTTGAGCACTCCAATTCAATAAGCATTCAACCAAAAATAAGCTGAGTCAGCTAAACAGCAACAAGAGTTCAGATGAACAAAGACAATATGAAACCATATAAAAACCGGCCAAACACAATTTTTCTTTTTTATTACTCTTTTCAGCTTTTCTCAATGTTGTTAACAGCGCATGGGCTTTCATATAAAACCAAAAAGCTTAAAAGATAGTCCAGGTTTAACACGGCACGCCTTAGTTGCGCCGCACCATGTTCCTTAACAAATGGCACAGGAAAGGTGCGCCTTTTGATATAGTTGTTCCATGGGTGACTCATGGCGAGGATCATGCGCTGTGCTGCACCTTGTGCAACGATATGTGCCATTCATAGCAACGCCTTTGCCACCATTAAGTATTGTTCCAGACGTGTTTATACCACTAGGTTAGATATATCTATTACAATAGTGAACCACAATAAAACTAGTGATTTATTAATTCATATTTAATATAATAAAAAGATCAAAATTGGAAAAAGCTGAACATAGGGGTGTTATATGAAGGGGGAAAAAAAAAGGGTTCATTACTTGAGGTATAAGAAAAGCATGGGTATCAAAGCCAGAATGATAGAAGAGTGGTCAGTAATAATATAGAGATTAGAAATTGCAGACAATAAAAGTGATAAACATGCCATCATTAGCACGCATAGGAGGTAGGAGCTCTTCTCCCATTGAATGAATATAGGAGACAGAAATAGACAAAAAGGATAAGAGGTAAGAAGAAGAGAACAAAACAGATTCATTTTCAGGGCCTCTAGAAAGCTTATGAGATTGACGGGTAAAATAGTTTCGGCATAATAGTAAGCCAAAAATTAGCTTGCATACTCAATGGTGGTAACTACAAGAAACTAGAAATAGAGCAATGATGGGATCATTAAAAGAATAATTTCACAACCTGAATTTGAAATGTGAAACTGTTTACAAGGTCATTGATAAAGCATGTTACAAGCAACAAAAAAAACACTAGAATGAAGCTACATGATATATCAAATCACATAATTTAACAATCAAAACCTTGGAGTGATGAAAACAATCAATCAAATTAAAAAGACCAAATAAACTCTATATAAAAATTGACTTGCAAGGAGGAACAATACATACTAAAAAGTTAAAAGTCAACAACATAAATAGTATATTAGAATTTCTAATTTGGAAACATAATAGACAAAGAAAATGGGAAGGCAAAAGAGATTTCCCCACAACATTAAGGGGAGAACAATACATATTAGAAATTAAAGTCAGCAATATAATTAGTATATAAGAATTTCAGATTTTGGGAACATAATAGATGAAGCAAATGGGGAGACAAAAAGAGTTTAGAATGGCACAGAAGAGAGGATGAGAAGAAAAAACAGTAAGAAAAGAGTTCATAAAGGACTTTTTGTATGTAGAAACAGATGTGTATGCAACATTCTTACCATAGATGGGCTTAGAAATCAACATAACAGAGGATGAGAAAAAACAGTACAGAAAGAGAGTGCCAATAGATATGCCAACCAAAGAAGAAGAATTTATATAGCAGAGATTTTCAAAACTACCCATCAATGCTCTAATGTAGTGTTTGGGTCCAAGAAGCTATGAAGTAATGTATGAAGGAAATATACTGACAAGAAAAAAGAAAGGAAAGTACAAAATCACTTTTTCTTCTTGGATGATTGATAAAAGGAGCCTAGAGATCAGCCCTATTTCTTCTTATCTCATTCACAATCAAACATGAAACATGATTATTTCCTACGTATTTTACTTCGCTCTGTATTTTCCTTGACCCAAACACAGTGTAAAAGTTGGTCCTGTCACTTCAGTTTTCACAGAATTTCTGAATCACAACAGCGAGTCTAAATAGCAAAATATAATATCCTTGAATACCCACTCCTTCAAACTATGCTCACAAACAAGTAAATATCATACCAGTGCATGGCCACTTTTCTTCCCCCGTCAATTTCCAAAAGATATTGCATTGAATTTGACTCCAATCCATTAAGCTTAAATTACACATGTCATGGACAACTCAATTAGAAAAACTGAGTGGTTTGGGCCTGGGGGCATTTGAATTTGGATCTTAATCAGCTTTGAGTTCCTATGGTCAATTTGACTCTACATTAACCTCCCTTCTTATAATACCCAAACTATTTTATATCTTCTATATTTTAAAGAATGCAAAGCGAAAGGTTTTGACAAAACTTGTGTTACTACCCTTGGAAACCAATTTGCCTGAGCTATGCACATGATGCTGTTGTTGGGCCTTTTGCAATCATTCAGTTCAAAAGGCAATGAGGGATAAACTAAACGAGGGATTCAGTTGGATGCACTTAGACTTTCTGTTGAGAAAAATATTCAGACATTGAAACACTTTTAAAGTAACAACTCATTCTATCAATGATTGCAATCAAATTGCATTGAATTAGCACCACCAACTCTTATTCCTTTAATCAACAAAGTATAAGCTGAACACACCAGCAGCAATCAGGTCAAAAACTTCATCAATAAAACGTTGATATTCTAAAGACCATAAAGGAAAATGATAATATCTAACAGAAATTGCAAACATTATGAATAGAGACTCACAATAAAAAACAAAGGCAAAGGCCGATTAGCATCGGGCGGACAAATCATGAGAGCAAACGAGCAGAAAATTAGAGGGAAAAAATACCAATATATCGCCTCTCGTTGGCCGCCTTGGCACTCTCGAGCGCCTTGTCAAGATCGTCTTCAACCTTAGCTTCCCATTTCACCAACTGAGTCACGAAAGCCGAACCCAATCCCATAGCTATCACATGTTCCCACGGATCTGTGGACAAATTCAGAATGGAATATTAGAATAAATTAGTCAGGCGGCCGAGAAAGGAAATGATAATAGGGCTAGGGTTTACGGCGCATGTAAGGGAGCTTGCGGAGGGCATTGCAGTACATCTGAGTGCCCAATCCGAGAAGAGCTCCGATCGCCGTCGCCGACAGTGGCATTTTCGCTATGTGTGTTCTGTTTCTGGGAATTTTCTCTTACTCTTCTCTTCTCTTGTCTTGTCTCGAGCTCACCTCTCTTCTTCGGCTTCGCCCAAACTGAGGGCTCACAAATATAAGTAGTCTACAGCAAACAAAACTGACCTTTTTTTTTTTTTTTTTTTTTTTTTTTTTTTTTGAATTTTTGCAAACCCCCCCAAAATTTTTTGTTTTTTTTTTTTTTTGGTAATTATAGCAAGCACTCACGAACTTTTGTCGTTTTCAGTTTGTGTCTTTGAAGTTTGGTCTGGATCTTTTAGCACTTTTGAAGTATCAAAAGATCTTTCCGTTAATTAAAGTTAAAATTAACAGTTGAAAACCCTCACTTTATTTTAAAATACTAAAATTAGAATAATATTCATAAAAAAAAAGTAAAAATAAAAAGGTTTGAGGGGTGCTAAATCACTCATCCCCTTTCTCAGATCTGACATTTTATTTTAGATCTCAAACCCTCATTTTTACACTTTTTTTCAAATCAAATCACTCTCAAGTCACTCTTCCCGGAGAAGGAGCTCGCCACCGGAGGAGAAGGAGCTCGACGCCGCGAGCTCCGCTGTTTGGCCAGACCGCCGGTGGAGGAGGATTCGCGTCGAGTGGTGTCTCATCAACCAAGAACTCGGAGGAAGGAGAGTCCTGACCCACCGGAGAAGAAGAAGCCGTCGTGGAGGAGCAAACTCGGGTCGAGGCCTTGCGGGAGCTCCAGCTGATTCAGATCTGGGGAGGAAGGTCGCCGGAGACCAGACCACATAGAAAGAGACCAGACCAGATCTGCATCTCCGCCGTGGCTATGGCTTCGCCGGAGAAGAAGCTCCACCTCCTCCGCCATACCGTCTCACTCATCCCTGTTCTCTTCTTTGGACCACAAACTTTTGCTCAAACCCGCGATCTCCGTCGCTTGACGCCGAAGGTTCTTCTTCTCCTGGCCTCGCTATGGCCAGCTCTCCTCTCTCCGCCATGAATTGAAGACGTCGCCGTTCACCGGCACGAGCTCGCTGTTGAAGAAGCTCCGTCGTGGCCTCTTATCTTTCTGCCATCTGTTAGTTTTTTTATAAAAAAAATGAGAAATTTGTTAGGGTTTTAGTCTATTTTGGTTAGTTTGATTGTGTTTGAATGTTTATGGAATTTTGAGAATATGTGTGTGAATTAGAATGTGTCTCAATTTTCAATTTTGTTGTGATTGTAGTTGTTGATAATAATTGGAGTTGAGAAATTAAATTGAATGTGGTGTTTGTGTTAAATGTGTTTAAATCAATAATTTAAGGGGTTAATTTTTTGTTATAATTTGATTTATGAAATTTTCGGTGAGATTATGAACAATCCGACAAAAATATGAACAATCCGGCGTATTTATGAACATTCCGGCGAAACTATGAATTTTCCGGTGAT